>BMAO01005619.1:0-33073 GCA_019973975.1 Trichonephila clavata | reverse complement strand
TGCGTTAAGTAGGTTCTCCATGAACTATTCAACCAATTCTATTTCATTCAATTTCGTACAATATTTTATAAAATCAGAATACGCTTGATTGTTGTGTTCTGAAATATTTCATTTAAAATTACGACTGTAGCAGAAACGAGAAAGATTGCGTTATTCCTCACTTGGGTCTTTGATTAGATGTAACGTATTCATCATTGTCGTTTATTCAATTCCTACTATTAGTTCACAATCTCCCTATATATATCTTGATCAAATTTTTCAATCACTAATAAAATATAATTTACAGCACTCAATTGAGCTGAAATTTTCATACACGACTATTTTGGATGACAATATAGTATAATTTAATTATATTTAATAAAAATTAATTGATTAAAACTAATTCAAAAGATTTACTTATACAGCCACGTTGGTGTTAATTTTGGTAACTTAGATACCATTTTGGTGAATGGTGTTAAAACTTTAAAATGTTTTTTTTCCCCTCACATTTTAAAGCGCTAATTTGAGCTGAAATTTTCTACACAAGATTGTTTTGGGTGACCGTACGATAATTTGATAACAATTAATTAAAATTAATTGACTGCAACTAATTGTTTAAAGAATTATAGATACATTCACGTTGGCTTCATTTTTTGCATGACTTGGGTCAAAATTTAAAAATATTTTATCCTCACGTTTTAAAGCATTCAGTTGAACTAAAATTTTATACACATGATTGTTTTGGATGACATTACGATACTTTAATGATACCTAATAAAAATTAATTGCCACTTAATATTGTGATTCTGTCATGTGTATATACATATTTATATTAATTATAATTATTTGATAAAAAAATAACTAAAAAAAATTTTTTCTTTATTGTCCTAAGTAGGAATTGACATAAGAAAATTTTTACACTTGACACAAGAAATAAGATAGCGAGAGAGTGAATACAACGATCTACAATATTATACAACAGTTCAATGACTTTCAAATTATAAAATGCTAAAACGTATCAAAGGCTGGATGAAATTATGCTTTTCTTGGAAACAAAAATTATGAATGTGCTTAGTTAAAAGATGGATAGTGTATAAAGGACCTGGCTCTTTCAGTTAATATTACAAATCTTATTCAACTTAATTTTAAGTTTCAAGGTAAAAACCATGCTGTTACAACTCTACTTGATAATATTAAAAATTACTACTTTGTTGAAAATAAATAGAAGAAAACTTGTCTCACTTTAAAAACTGTCAATATCTATTAATTAAATCCCACAAATTAAAATTTACTGAATGTGATTGATAAATTGAATTTTTAAAAACGGAATTGTAGACGTAAGGTATCCTGATTCGAAAAGCTGTGCGTTTACAAATTCACTTCGCCTCTACCTATCCATTTCTTCATAACGAAGTTAATAAACCAGGGAACACAAATATTGCACATCGGCATAGAACTCTTTTAAAGAGTTTTGTTAAACTGTAACAATATTTTGTCTCAGGCACATATAAAGTATGCTCAATTTATATAAACATCTTCAGACTATAATAGTGGTAATTAATTCTGTATCAACTACAATAGTTTTTTTTGTCCACATTTTTTTAACACCTAATTCCTTTTGTTGCTTGAAAGATTATAGTTATTTTTATCAGTTAGGAATTACCTTCTTATCCAATCACTGGCACTTATTTCGTCAGTATCACTAACCTCTTAATAAAATGCGATATTATTGTGAGAACAGCAAAATCAAAAATACTATCTTGCATTCCCAGCGGAGAACTAATATATGCAGAAGACGCCATGCAACACTCTTTACATCAAATTTGTAAGGAAAAAGGCAAACCAGATATGTTGCATTAGCATTGGTCTAATATTTATGACAAATATCCATGTTGTAGCCGATAATTAAATAGTAGCCAAAAGTAAAACTTTTTATAAAATTTGCCTGAATATAAACATGATTAATTTATAGCAAAAGCGGATTTAAACAGAAACGATTTTAGTCCACGCAAAATGATTAATTTTAAACTATGTCAATCATATACCATATCTTTAAAAAGAGAACTTTATTTTATTCTTTACGGTAGTGCCACTTTCAGTATGTGTTCTCGTGAAATAATGCCTAACATCTTTTTCAAAGAATAATAATTACCGTTCAGGTTTATGTCATCCGTTGGAGCCTTGGAAAAAAAACACAGATATGGAAATGTTTCTCGGAAAATTTGTTGATTAGAAAACAACAAAAAGCAAATGCATGTTTTTAAGGACTTTTGAGAAGTGTACGCGGCGCTGCATGTCGATCCATGCTTAATTTCCAAGCTGGTTCAAAAGGAAAACAAACTTTGTCATCATCTAACGGCACCTGGCGGAAAGAAGGGAAATGCACTGAAAACGTTATCCACACTAAAGCATCAACACTAGTATCATTCTTAATTTCCACTGAAGTTAAAAAAAAAAAAAGTAAAAATAATTCAAAATTTTTTTTTTGGCTTAAGTCAAGCCGCAGATTCTGGTTTGATGATGTTTTGGTTTCTGGGAACGTGTCCACAGATATTTCAATAGGATAAATTGGAAAGGGGCATGGGGTAGATGAAGAAATTTTTGAATAAATGCTAATTATAAGTGTTTTTTTCAAAAGTACAAAATGCATGCAGTTTGGTTGGTTCATACAACTCTAGAACGATTTGGTGGTGGTTCATGATTTTTTTTAAAAGACTGTACGAATTTCTGTAATCAATAGATTCATATTATTAAAATATTGAAAACTTTTGAATTTTAATGAAAATATTTTCAAAAAATTGTATAATAATTTAATGACTTTGCGTGTTTTATCGTTGTGCACAATAGCATACACATCCTGTTTTTAAATGAGAAGCTTACATTTCAAAAAAATTATTAGACGATAGTGAAAAAGTGCTAAGACTAGCATAATCATTGAGCAAAATATTAAAAATCCCTTGGCGAATGAAATTGGTTCCAACCAGTGGCGTATACAGAGAATGTTAGAAGAGAAATGACACATAAATCCATTGACAAGGCTTCACAAGTTAAATTGAAAGCTTGTGTAAAAAAATTTGGCATTTCAATTAAACGTCCAAGATAAATAAGGAGATATACTTTATGTAATGCAAATGAATTTTAAACCATTATCAAAAACTTTTGATATGCCCTTATAAAATATAAATATAGTGCCACACACAGAATATTTTCTTTATGTCTTCTATTTCACATTTTATAAAAAATATCAGAGTAGTTTATTGATAGGAGTTAATACTCAATGTTGCGTCTTTAATATTACCCAACAAACATCAATACAATAAAATATAATTTAAATTTTATATAAACAATGTAGAAATAAAAAGAACTAACAAATTTATTTGTATTGAAAAGAGAATAAACAACATTCGAAAAGAATACGATAAAATCAATAAGGCATATTTGAGAAATTTTTTTCAAAAATTTTGATTGATTTCGCATTGGATTGCTGTAGTACGGTGGTCCGCAACTTTTTAGCTGCGGCGTGCCAAACCAATTTATAGTATGATTCAGAGTGATACATGGTAGGACAGTTTGGAAGCAATTCCATTCCCGTTATAATGCATAAAAAGTTGGTGAACAGAGATCAAAAATATAGATTTACAGTTCTGTTATATATTAATTTTGCATCATATCAAGATATTTCTTAACATAAAAATTAACAGCATAAAATATAACTATTTTTTTAACAAAAATATTCTAAAAGTCTACGTATATTAAGTATTATTAAACATATATATAACAATAAGAAGTAAACAAAAGTACAAGTATTTTCGTTCATTAAAGTTAAATAAAAATTTTACTGCGACCCTAAGGTTTGCACAACTCTTCACTTTCGTAACACAAAATCAGGGGTACAACTTGTGACTTTCAATTTCAGACGATTCTGAGCATTCAGTTGTTGAACAGTTTCTTTGAGCACTCAAAATAAATTTCATATGAGAAAAGATTTTTTTACTTATATATGGAGAACTAAAAGCGGAAAGTAGAGTACATGTAATTTTTTCTCTTTAAAGAATTTCATCTCTCCGGTAATGACATTCAATAATTTACAAAAAAATCTGCAAATTTATCTTTAGAGTTTTTCGGTTTTTTCGTAAATATTACTAATTTTGAAGATGTTTGTCGAATACGGTCCAAAACAAAATTATCAACTTCCATCCGAAAATTGACAAATTGGGGAAGCAGTGCACAGCGTCACTAAGAATTGTACTGCCTGTCACATGTGGCGCGCGTGCTATAGCTTGCCAACACCTGCTGTAGTACATTGTTAATTTAATATAGTTTCCTGCACAAAATTTATTTTTATCTAAAATGGATATCCTAATATCCCAGTTACTCATCACGAGATCTATGGGATGTTAGACTTTGTGCATAATTCAAATTTGGCAAACATGTTTCGATTGCTGAGAAGAGATGCACTAAGAACGGTTTTGCCCATGTCGACTGCTGAAAAAGGGGGAGGTGATTCGGGGTGTACAAGATCAATGTTTCTCCTGTTTCTGAAATTAAGGACCTCCCTTTTTTAAATCAAAAGACGAGGGCTATAAGAATATTATTGATAACAGTCGAAAGTCAAATCTTAAGACTTGAATAGCGATGAATTTCGCTCAATATGTAGTCACAAATCATTGCGAAATATACATCCAGGCAGTAACATAATGTCTAGTCTGATTAATTATTTGGGGCTGCAGTAGCCTATTAATCAATGTAACAGACTCGTTCCTGGCATCTCATGAGTTCGAGCCAAGAACCGCTGAAAACCCGCAGTGCAGAGGGGGCCGATACTCTTTAAATAAGTTGAGATTCAAACGTCATGCCGTGACGTGGAAGTTAGGAGAGGGTGGTGAGAGCTCTGACGTCGTTCTCGTCACTTGATCGTCGTTCAAAATTACGGGGACTGTCTCCAAAAGCCCTCGTGCAGCTGAATAGTGCGATGTTAATGTTCACTCACTCACTGATTAGTAACATAAAAACCGTACTCAAAATACTTTTTTAGAAAGTGAGGAGGGATTTTGAATGATTCTCATTACTAATGAGATCTGGTATTTTTTTTTTTCTAATGGGGCTGCGCATTAGTGTCTTAACCTTTGCAGACATAGCTGCCTCACCCAGGAGCTGATATCACTTTTTTTTTTCTTTCTTTTTTTATCGCGGCGCGATGTAGATCATAGGTTTCGAACCTTTTTTTGAACTGTTGCCCTCTTTTCTAGTAAATATTTCGATACGGCCCCCGTTTTCTAGCGAATATTTCTCTGGATACCGCCCCTTCCTCCACTAGAGAAATAAGAGTATTCATAATATATGGTGGAAACAAGAGATAAGTTTTAAAAGGGATATGCTGCTCAAACCATTATTAAAATTCTAGATGTACAATGCGTATGATTGTCAGAGCCCCAAGATATATGCGTGATGACGACATACGGAATGCCTTGCAAATCAGCAACTTTAAATCTCATATTTAGAAAATTGCAATTAACTTCTTTAATGCCCTCTCAGATACAAATAATGATAATATGCTAAACTTAATCCCATACGATCCCAATATAAATACCAAAAGACCGAGAAGAATACTTCTCGATTCTTACAACCCCTCTTAATTGTTTTTATTCTCGCAATAATTTTTATTATTGCATTTCAGTAAATTCATTTTCCATTTTTCCTTTTTAATTTCCTCATATTAAATTTTACCTACCCCACTGGACAAGCATCTCCCACTTTCTCTATTCCCAGCCCCCAGGGCAGTCATTAGGAGTCTATGATCACGCTACCATCGATCAATCAGAGAGCAAGCTCTAAACTCTCATCCATGCCAAAAAAACAAAAAAAAAACTCTACAGCAGCCAGATGAAGAATCATTGACACGTCTCCCGGATGCCATCGTCTCAGCCCATAGCCATGATTCCTGTTAAGCAGAAGGAAAAGCCCCACTATCGCCATGCCCAACATCGAAATCAACCAGGATATGGGACTGAGAACTGTTTCACAGTCCAGATGCCCACATTATAACGCCCATTAAGTTAAAAAATATTTTATATCTAACAGAATATATTTTTTAATTAAATTTTTTTTTCTAAAGCCCCAATTTTTTTGGTTGCAAATCTGAAATAGCTACCGCCAAAAAAATATTTGAATGTGTAAAAAAAAACATTTTAGTCTAGAGAAGATAGTGCTGGAATTGAAACATACTAAATTTCTTCTTCATTTAAAAGAGTGGAATAAAAATTTTAGCTTATCTGTTATAAAGGCAGACAGGGGTTTTGAGGATACGAAGTAATTCATAATAAACTAAACAGTTTTAACTTTTAAAGAATCACGTTAATTACTGGTTAACATATTTAATTATGTTACTCGGATAATAAAAGTAATGAAATGCAGTGGTCCTACTGCTCACAGACAAAGACAACAAGTGCACTACAGAAATTAAAATGCACTATATCATTCAATTTAATGTAGGTTTGGGTGTAATGAAATCTTTAAGTTTTTCATTCACTTCCCGAACTCTACCGAAACATGTGAATTTTCGAACATGTGATGTAGAAATGATTTAAATACATGCAATCAACATAAGGTAAACAGTTTAAAAGATTACTTTTGTTAGTACATAATCAGCTTGTTTTTATTGTCTCTTTTGGACTATATTTGATTAATCTGCCCTAGCCCCTCCGTGCCATCTCAACGCCCCCTAATTTTCTCTGGGACTTTTACTGCCCCCTGAAAGCCTCAAACGCCCACAAGGGGCACTATCACCCACGATGAGAACCTATGATATAGACCAGGGGTCGACAACCTTGTAGCTGTGGCGTGCCAAACCAATCTACCAATTGGATTCATCGTGCCACACATTAGGACACTTTTGAAACAATTCGATTCCCGTTATAATGTATACAGGGTTACAGAATAGACGTCAATAATATATATATTTACAGTTTTGTTATATATTAATTTAGCATCATTTAAAGATAATTCTTAACATAAAAATAAACAGCATAAAATGTAACTATTTCTTCATAAAAAATATGTATATATAATAAATAAATAATGTACATATGTATTTTTTAAATGTTTATTAAAATAAGAAATAGACAACGTAAAATATAAGTACTTCTCTTGTTTGCGGTTAAATAAAAATTTTAATGCAAACCTGGTGCTTTCACCGCTGTATACACACACTTTCACATCCCGACTGTGTGGGACTTTCAATTTGACAAGATTCTTAGCACATTCATTTGCATATGAATTTATTTGGGGATTCGAAATATTTTTCTATATGAGGAAAGATTTTTTTACTTTCATAAGTAGAACCAAAAGTGGGAAGCAGAGTACATGCAATTAATTTTCTCTCTTCAAACGATAAAATCTCTCCAGCAATGACATTCAATTATTTACAAAATAGCTGTAAACTAACATTTAGTTATGTTTTAGATATTTCGTAATTCCGTTAATGTTCATAATTTTGAAGATTTTTGTCAAATAAGGTCCATTATAAATTTATCAAATACCATCCACTCAAAAATTGACAAATTTGTAGATTAGTGCAGAGTGCCACAGAAACTTGCACTGCATGCCATAGGTTGATGACCCCTGATATAGACGATACCAATCACCGCAAGTAATTTTGGCACTCAGTTTACTCCCCAGAGAAAAGCACTTGAGCTCAGACGATGCGAACCTGTACTAGAATTTAATTCTACCAAGAGCACCTAAACCAAACAGAAACTCTTGGGATGTTTAAATGCCGTATAATCATACCACATGGACGCTGTCGATTTACTGAATCATGAAAATCCACCGACCCACACACAACCTTGGGTGCAGAAAGCCAGCGACAAACCAACCACAACACCCAGCCGGTACGCACACCTGGTAATTTTGATTTTCTATATTTTTTAACACATGCGGCTATCTTTAGGGTAGTATGTATAGAAAGTACGAAAATATTTAAGCATACTTTTGCTAAGATTTATATTCAATTCCAAAACAGTAATAAGTAGCAATGATTTTAAAATATTGCAAAACGATAAAAGAATGGATAAAATATTTTATTCAATTGATACGATGTGTTAAAAACTAAGCAAAAAAGAACCCTATATTTTTGACCGATTAAAACTGAGCATAAAAAAACGATAAAAATTCAATATTTTGTATCCAAGTGCATGAAAAACAATTTCATTAAGAACTACTTATTATGTTGAAAATAGTGAAAGGAAATATTGATATTCAGATTTTGCATACAATGAATGAAAAAAAATTACGTTAAAAAAATACTGTATTTTTTCAATTCCTACTATTAACTCTCTCTCCATATATTTAATATCATTATTCAAGTTTTCAATCGTAAATAAAATACTCTCTATTCATCCAATCAAGTTCAAATACATTTTTTAAAACTTGTAGTGGATGACACTTGATGTTACTACAGTTTTCTCAAATATTAATTCATTAATATAATTTAATTAAACTAATTACCGGTTTTCGATACCAACTTAAATTCGTCTCTATTATTGTAACAATGTAACAATTAAAACAATGGCAAAAGTTGGTGTTGAAAACCAGCCAAACCGGTTGTGCATTGCTAGTACATGCAGACAAATCATGCACTTTTTTTCAATTCCAACAATTAGTTCACTCTTGCCTATATATATATATATATATATCAGAGGTATCGAACTCGCAGCCCACAATGAACATTTTTGCGGCCCTGCCAATATATCGGCACAAACTAATATATAATAAAATAACAAACCAGCTTAGAATAAAAATGAGATACATTTAATTCACTAAACGTCTTTAAGTTTCAGTGCGACTCTAATCAAGTCAAAATTCATTGAAGTGGGTGTGCCTGATGTTTTCAAATATTTATCAGCGGTTATAGAAAATACTCAAAAATTTACATGTAAAGTTATTTCCATGTTCGGAAGTACTTATTTCAGTGCAAGCAATTATTTCCGATGTGAAAGAAAATAAGTCTCCCGTTAGAAACAATAGTAAGGGCGCTCATTTTGGGTCAAGTTTTCAAAGTAATCACTGTCATTAAAATTTCTCCCCAAAATAGAAAAGATAATAACCCATTCAACCAAGATAACAGTTGTCAAGTGTTAGGACATAAAAATTAAATATTTTTTTGTTCTTTTATTCATGTTTATAACAATGTATTATTCCAAACAATCTTCTGTGAATATTGATTCTTTTTTAGGTCCAGCTAAATTTAAACCTCGTTTGCTTGGCCCAAGTTAGTTTTTGAGTTTGACACCCTTGTCTTACATGGACGACTGTCATTATATTTAGCCAGTTGATATATCTTCCGAAATTCCTAGTTTTTCTGAGAACATTTTTATTCGTAATTGTTTAAAAGGCATTTTTCTCGATTTTTTTTTCGACAAACGCATTTATAATAATATCCATTGTAGAAAAAGATTTTAGTTTTTCAAGTTCAGTGTTTCTATTGACAGTATTGTAATGTCCGACAACCGACTTTATCCAATGGATGTTCTTAGGTAATTTTTAATACTTTTTAGCTGAGTAAACCTTTTTTCCTTCTTAGGGAATAAAGAGTGAGAGAGAGAAAATACTTACTTCAAAATAAAAAGTCTGAGAAAAACATATTTATATTATGTAAAGGCATAAAACAAAAATTAATGCCTATAAGGCTCTAATTTTTTAATATGTTGCTTTTTCAACTTATGCAATACACTAAAACACTACTTTAATTAAATATGATTGAAAATATTTTTTTGCAATTCAAAATATGTTTTTTTTTGCATAATATTGATAGCATTTTGTAACGACGGCAGATTATTCAGTTCGATATCTGAACATAATATTTTCACAGAAGTTTTGAAACGCAAAACACATACAAAATAAAGTTAGAAATCTTCAGCGCGCGCTTTGAGCATAACATCTAATATTTTCTTAGTTTTAAATCGGTGTAGCTTAACAAGTTTGATTTTTTGTTGCGTTACTTTAAAATACTACAATGTACTTCTATAATTTTTACTCTAATGTAGTTTGGTGTATCATGGAAATATGCAGTTTAATCTGCAATCCTTGTATTCAGAACATTTGTAATCTGAAGTTTCATTGAAATATCATCTGAAGGCTGGTTTTTTTTTATATACATCTTTTTCAGTGTAGTGTTCCATCTCTTCCAAAAAATATAACTCAGAACAAGCCGAGAACATTTTGACGGTGGTATTTTCACAACAAAAATAAATAAATAAAGTAAAAGCTACTAAATAATATGAACTATGTGTAAAAAGTTATTAGTCTTGAAATCAATTTTGTTAAGTAACTATGAGCACTTAAGAAACTCCAATCATAAGCAAACAGAAAACTTTTAATAGTGAACATCGAAAAAAATCAATTCACACTGAAACATTTGTGTTCGAAAATATATTTAATTAATTAAATTTAAGAAAAGAAAAATGCTTTAAAATGGAACTAAAACCTTAACTCAGAAAACTTCAAATATCTTGAAGACGAATAGGTTATCCGATCAGAAATTTGTGGACAAGCTTCCAAATTACATGGCTCACAGTGAAAGTTATATAAACGCCGCTCTTTTGGAGCATTAGACCTATTAGCGATGGACCTTGGACCATGTTTAAGTGACGAGGACGATACATAAGCTGGAACATCCCTTTCCTAGCGTCCACACCACACCAACGTAAGAGCGTTCGAGCCTTGACAGATTTAACGTGCATCGGCCCCGTTTACATGGCGGGTCTTCAGCAGTACGGTGCTCGAACAGATAGCACGCCAGCTACGAGTTCGTGACCTTGACCATTAGGCTACCGCCACTATATAAGCAACCAAAAAAAAACCGCAAAATAATGTATTTTTTGCCATTTTTAGGTTATATTGTAGCCTAAAACTTTGTGTTTCTATTTGACTTATGGAATTCATCAAAACCTTTGAACACAGATACTATCAAGAAAAATTTATTTGTTTAGATTATTCCGTGGCAAATTTCTGCAATTAGGAAAAAATGAAGATAGCTCTAAGTAATTTAAGAAATAAAAAAATTCTATTTGTATAATAAAATATCATCAAAACAATACGCACAATCAATTTTTCTTCTCTTAAACCCTTTATTCCTTTATGATAACAAATAAAAATTTTGAGCAATAAAATATAAAAGTATACCAACTTTATTTTACATGGTATTTTTAATACAGTTTTAAGAGAAAACGATCGTTTTCATTTTAAAAGTCTTTTAAGATCAGAAAAAACTCATACATGTGAAACAGTCCATGTCTGGAACCGATGAGTACGTGATAAGCATCTACGAAAGGAAGATTTATTTTTGAAGGAATTCAGGAAAATGGAACGGGGTAAAGAAGATCAAATTTCGAGCTCTATCAATCATATAAAGAAACTGACATCGTTAACTTCATCAAAATACTAAGAATTAAATGGTCACGTCACGTTGTCAGAATGAACGAAGATCGCACCACTAAAAAAGTCTTCAATGCCCAAACAATTGGCACACGAAAAAAAAAAAAAAAAGCAGACCTAATTTTATATAGATTGATAGGCCTGAAAAAGATCTCCAGGTTTTGAGAGCTAAGAATTGGAGAACACTAGCAGGAAGCGAGCTAGTGTGAAAAGGCTTTTTGAGAAGGCTAAGGTCCACCCTGGGTTCTCGAGCCACTGAGGAAGGAAGGAAGACAGTTGTGTAATTCCATGTTACGCAATCCTAGTTGTATACTTTTTTCTTACGTTGGAGGGAATACAATCGAAATATAGAGCTCCAATGTTTGATTACGTGCATTTAAATTACCCTTTCAACCGTTTCATTTAAAGATAATGTAATATTTTGTCTTTTTATATTTTCTGGAAAGAAAATGCGCCTTTATTATAATTTTGTTAATTTAATATTTATTGTAACTGTAACTGGGACGTCTTAAGACTTCTTGTGACCCTGGGCCCCTACGCAAAAGTAGGCCCGGGCCACTGACGTAGCTAGTCCTAAGAGGGCCGGCCCTGTATCAAAAATGCCTTGGTTCCTCTTGATAGGAATCTCTGAATATTTTACGATTTTTTGCTTACTCATGTTGGGCCCCTTATCATTGATACGGTAGTTGCTACTTATCCCCTACTCAAATGTGGGCCCAACATATGAACCTTAAATTACAGTACATAGCATACGTTGTTGAAACTCGTACAAAAAATAACTCCAAACAAATAAATGTACAAAACTTACAATTGCACGAACCGGTTCGACCGACTGCCGCCTGTGACTGAAGGAGTAATGATGGTGTATGGTAGGCCTATACATGAACGACAGTCCTCAAAATGTAGCCAGTTCGAACGAAATTTCCAGTTTTTCGGACAATACAACCGGAAAAAAATGGCCGTTAAAATTATTCGTATCATGTCAGAATTAAGGGATTAAGGCATTCTGTGTGTGTGTAGCAAAATTTTTTCATATTAATGATTGCAACGAATTTGTTTTGGAATCCTCATTAGATTCTTATTAACGATACCTAAATTAAAACAGAATTCTCTTTATAATTTGTATTTAATTTTTCTTTATTTAAGAGCACATATTACAGCATAATGTATAATCAGATATAAAGTTACCATAATTAAGCTATCTCCAAAGCTTTTCAAATTAAAAACACGATTTGTGCTAGTGTTTAATGCCAATAGAAATCCTTTTCTTCAAAATTAGCACCTTTGATTCCATAAGTCTATCATATGAATTTTTTGTCCCTAAAATTAATATAAACCCATTAACGATATAAAGAATATATCTATACGCATGAATCGAAAAGAAAAATTAATAAAATGGATGTCAATGCTTCGTTATTAATTTTGAAGATAGGGTATACAAAATAGTTATTGGATTATAAGATCAAGCATACTACAGTTTATGAGCAAATGTGTATGCTTTGCTCCTGAATCCTTTAACAGTACAGTCTGTTGTGTGTGGCTTCCACCTCTACTACAGTTTCCTTGAAATTGAAGAATCGGCCACTGGTTGGCAAGCACTTGACAAGGGCTAATATGTACAGAAAGAAAAGGGGAGGGGCATTATTTTACTATGTTTTGCATTTAATTCCACTGCAGCAAATACAAGCGAATATTTTACAAAATTGCATTGGGAAAAAAATTTCATTTAAGAGTTTAAATGTATTGAAAATTGACAAAAACGAAATTCTCAAATTGAAAGCTATTAATCGAAAATGCATGAAAAAAAATCGTTAATATTTGGAAACTTGATCAAATATCCCCATTTAAATATCAATCTTCATAATAGCAGTACAAAAATGAATGCAGCTTGCTCAGCAACTCTTAAACCAGAATTCTAAATATTTCCATTATTTAGGCAAACCAATCACTACACTTAGATTAACAATACTAGCGCCACCTAATGATTCTGAATTTTATTTGCTTTATAAATCTGTAGCATGCTCATTGGTTATAGGAAAAATTATTAAACTGTAAGGCAAATTTAGTTTAGAAAGCGAATTCAGGGTTAATGGTTAATAAAAGAGAAAATATATACATGTGGAGTCAACGTGTTCAAGAAATGAAACAAAAATTATATCCAAAATATATTCTTTAAGAATAACTGAGAATAATGCTACAAGTCTTGATTATTCAAGTACAAAAGAGCACCATCAGTATTCTAAATATGTACTGTTTTTTTAGGTAAATTTCACAACTCTAGCGTCATCTGGAAGTTATATTTTTTAACATTATAGATCCTCTAGTGCTCGCTAATTTGAAGTAGAATGCGTTAACTTTTGTATTACATAATCATTTTTAAATCCTAAACAAATTCTATGGTCCTCAGAGAAAAAATTGCAATAGAGGCGGAACCAAGGGAACTGTTATCTTCGACAGCATACATCCTGAGAGAAAACATACATCCGGAAAACATCCTAAAGTTGGTCAGGGGCCTTCTTTCCCCTTCCACCAACCTCTGGAGAGGACTTTCGGCTGGACGGCTATTTAGAGCACCCCCATTCCGCAAAGGCATTCTACATAAACAAACATCCATTATTTCTCCGGGATTCGAACCCAGTTATAACAGCACAGCAATAAATTAACCACTATACCAGAGGAGCGGCAGATTTTGAAATTCATACACCAACAACATATACCTGTCATATATGATTATATAAAATAAATTGTTATAATTGACCAAAAAAAATAAAATTAACAAAATAGCCATACATTTAAAATAGATTTTTCCAGGATATTAAGATAAAAATACTACATTTGGACTTGAATACGGCGGTTGGAAGAGACACATCGCGACATCTGGATCAGATACATGCATGCAATCAAGCATCTTTATCAGATCAGTACAGTGTTCGAACCCAATTTTATAAATGTCATCTCTACAACATAAGAAAAATATATGCATGTGACATCTGGGGCATTATTTCATACCATGGAGTAAGACAACTGCGTTTTAACAAAAAAAAAAGCACACACATTTCTCGAAATTAATTTTCGTTGAACATCATTTCAGTCGTTTTCCAAACTTCAGCTTTCGTAAAAATATTCCGCAGTCAACGTGAACATCGTTACTTCATTCATCCTGAACAATTTAGATGCATCTTAAGTTAACCACAACTCCGTCTCATGAGACGTATTTATATGACCCTAAAAATAAGGTTTTCAGCTGATACCAATATGCATTTTTCTCTTACAAAGCTTTTCTATACTAAATTAGTGGTAAGTTCTTTTAATATTGTTACTTACATCTGTAAATTTATTTTATTTTACTTGTATTTCTGGCTTGTTTCCATCAGATTTCACACACTTGAAAGTATGTCGTTTTTCTGGTGATTTAAGACACTAAAGTTGGGAATTTTTACCAAAAACTGACAAGCTTTTTTTTATGGTTTTATTTTATAGTTCATCTTATTAGCTTTATAAAAATACCAAGTTTATTATTTTCAGTTCACTAGAACAAGAACTTCAAGTGTTTTAGCAAGAGCAGATTGCCTTTGTTTAAGTAAGATGTAAATGTTGTAAATTATATATTAAATGCATAGATGACGCTACTAGTCATGTGAGCAGTGCAATGTGTTTGGCTTGTACAGTCAGAGTCATGTAATGTTCTTTGTGCTGTGTACATGTCTTCCCTGTTGTCTGCAAAATAAATAAAATGCCAAAAGATAAACTGAATTACTGAATAGAGAATGAAAGATACATTGGAATCAGAAAAGTCTACCTGACCATGGAATATATTAACTAAGGAAATGCAATAGTCATACTTTAAAACATGTTTAACTCGAAATGTGTTTTTTTTTAAAAAATGCTCAACCGGAGCCAGCGACTGCTGAAAAAGATTTGAAAATTTTTTTCTGAATTTTTTGTGTGTATATTTTGTATAATAGTAGAAGTGTTTTACTTCAGATTTATTAATCACCGTTTTATTACAAATTTTACAGTTCCTTATGAGAATATAATCACTGTTTTTTTAAACAATTTCATATAATAACTAAGATAAAATGCTCTAGCTTTTGCAAAACTTAAAATATCTCTTACCCGGAGGTCACTTCAAAATAGAATAACATAGCAGCACATCAGAATTGAAAATTTGTTCATAAGCCTTTGATACAGAATGGGCCCCATTTATCTTATTTTTTGTCAATTTTTACCCATTTTTCCCATTTAAGTATTAATAATTTCTTTTTCTCTTCTTAATTTAAGCATATTTTTTGAAAAATGTACTAAAAGAGTCTAAAAACAACAACAAAAAATTCCCATATCTCCATTTAAAAAAAAAAAAAGATGTCGCAAGTAGTCGGATAACTTTAGCATAAATAGTGAATGCTCCAGAAATCACGTCTCAATTCAATCTATACTGTAAAATCAGAAGGTAAAATGAGTGAGTGAATATTAACGTAGCACTGTTCAGCTATACTCGAGAGCTTTTGGCTACGGAATACGCCGTGCAAGAATCCGTTACCTTGACCACTAGGCTGCAACGACCATCCGAAGGTAAATAAACATATTTACACTCATGTCCATAAATTAAGGATAATTCAAAATCGCACAGAAATTGAATTCTTAAATAAAAATTTCACCTGTAGAATTATCACACACATCTTGAAGAATATGCAAATTACAGGAAACCACCAGATGGCGCAGATAGTATGTCACAATGAGAGAGTGTAAGAGAGGGGTATATAAGGAATGGTGGCAAAGAAGTTATATCGTACGCGATTAGAGCTAACACACGTTTAGACAATTGTAAAACTAGCGCTGATTGTGAGGAATTGTGCGACTCCCTTGAGGAGATTATTGACACACTCCAACAGCCTGATCATAACACGCCTGAGAGACTTAGGGTTATCAACGAGGCCCAATGGATAGCCTATAAGTGCTCCAGAAAATCCAACAAACTCTTATGCAAAGAGTTTAAGGATCAATTCTCAAAGCTTGAGCAGCTAAATCAATCACGTGTTCCCACTGCTACTTCGCCTACTAAGCCTAACAAACTTAGAAAGACCAAGCGTGCGACCGGTTCGCCTACTCCGGGCGGCCAGGGAAAAAAGCAACGTTCGGAGCAGCCGCTCCCCCCACCCACTTCCACTCTCTCCGAAGTAGAAACTTCGGCTATGGAAGAGAACGATTCCGAGGATGACTCGGGATTACAAAATACACAGAAGGACGCCACTTCCACCGCCGTTCTTGGCGTGTCGGAAGCTGCCGTTAAAGGCGACGATCCTTCTAATGAAGACGAGGGTGAATTTATACTAGTCACCAATAAAAAACGCGTTGCCTCGATCGTCATCGACGCAGGCAGAAACGCTACCGAGCTCCTCGACCAGCTAGGGAAACACACTGGTACTCCACTCGAGGGGCGCTTTGAAAACGGGAAACTCCGCATTTTCCCAAAGTCAGTTATTGAGCACAGACAGCTCCAAGCATACATTGCGGAAAACAAGTTGCGGTCCCACACTTTTGAGATGGACCATAATAAACAGCTTAAATGCGTGATCAGAGGGTTACCCACTGATTTTGACCAGACAGAACTCATGCAGGAACTCCGTGACTTCGGGTTCGATCCCAGTCACATCACACTGCTAAAAAACAAGCAGACACAAGCTAACATGCCATTGTTCCTGGTAACCCTTCCTAGAAACCCTGATAATCAGGGTATATTTAACATAACACACATAGGATTTTTTAGAGTCAAGCCGGAGCCTCTAAATAAATCAAAAATGCCTCCTCAGTGCTATAGATGCCAGGAGTTTTATCATCACTCTAGGTTTTGTAATAGAGCACCTAGATGTCTCAAATGCTCAGGGGGTCATCTCACCTCTGATTGTAAGAAATCCATTAAGGCCCCAGCTAAATGCGCAAATTGCAGCGGGCCGCACCCTGCAAACTATTCAGGATGCCCCAAGAATCCCCATAACAACACAAACAACAAGAGGAATCAAACAAAGAAACCAGCCCGACAGGTGAACACCGGCGCACGCGCCCAGAACACCACACCACCCCAACAACTGTACTCGGCTGCAGTTAAGAAGAACACGAACCAAGAATCCGTTAACACAGCTAGTTTGATGTCGCAGATGGCACAGATGATGACGCAGTGGGGACAAATGTTGTCTATCCTCCAAACTAAAATTTAAAACCAAAATTCAATAATCACGCGAATAGTAATTCTCTCAGGTTTTTTAGCTGGAATGCTAATGGCTTGAAAAGTAATTTGGAAGAACTTAAAGACTGCATTTTAGATTATCATCCCAACCTAATCGGGATCCAAGAAACTCACCTTCGTCCTTCGGACAGAGTTAGCATTCCAAACTTCACTTGTCACAGAAGTGACCGTACAACACACAGAGGAGGGGGCACTGCTCTCTTTGTGAAAAATTCAATCAGACACCACGCCATTATTAATACCTCTCACACCTTTGAAAATACATCGGTGGTCATACAAGCAGGGAACAACACCAAAATTACTGTGGCGTGTATCTATAGACCTCCACGCGGCTCCATTAATACTACGGAATTCGATGCAATTCTCAACCATAACAACAAAGCCTTTCTATTCGGTGATTTCAACGCCAAACACCCGAACTGGAACCCAGGCAGGGCATGTACAAATGGTAGTATACTATGCAATTGGGCCCTTGGGTCTGCATTGAATATTATCGCTCCCGACACTCCAACTCATTTCAACACCTATCATACTAGCAACATTTTGGACATCGGCTTTGCAGCTAATCTGTCTCACACTGATGTTTTTACAATTAATACTCTTAGCAGTGATCACGATCCAGTTATCTTTGATATTGCTACTACTAATGTGTTACCAGAAATACTCAGAACTTTAAAAACCACAAACTGGACTAAATTTCAAGATATAGTTTATCACACCATACCCGGTAACCCCATGATAGATGATTTGGACTCAGCCGTTCAAAATTATACCAGTATGATTGCTAATGCTCTTTCTGCTTCCACTTCCACTAGATTAATTAACACACCTCACCTTCGCCTTCCTGACAACATAAGAGAGCTCATTAGGGCTAAGAACAGATTCAGGAAACTCTGGAATCAAACCAGATACCCACCATACAAACGTGAAGTAAATGCTCTCATTAGACAGATCAGGATAGAAATCGACCAACATAAAAACAGGACCTGGAAAAATTTCTTATCTACTTTAAATCCCCTCTCTATCAGTTACATAAGAAGATCACTAAAAAACATACTGCCATCCCACCCCTCCATGGTTCGAGTGGGCTGGTATATTCAGATTTCGATAAGGCGGAGGCTTTCAAAGAGACACTTGAAGTCACTTTTCAGGAAAATGCCGAACCTTATAGTGATGACAAGATCGAAGAAGTCGAAAATTTAGTCTTTGACTATTTCGACAACTTCACAACAGACACACCACCTCCACTCACTTCTCCTTCTGAGGTACGAGGCATCATTAAGAAACTGAAGAATAGAAAAGCTTCTGGTCCAGACCAAATTCCCAATATCGCTCTTAAATATTTAACTTTAAATGCTGTCACACATCTAACTAAGATCTACAATCAATGCCTCATTAAAAATCACTTTCCTACTCCGTGGAAGCAAGCAAATGTAGTCATGCTGCACAAATTAGGGCAAAATAACACGTTTCCACAAGGCTACAGACCAATAAGTTTATTAAACGCCACTGCTAAGATTTTTGAACGAATAATTTTAACGAGAATACAAACGCACTGCAAAGCCATAGATTGCATTCCCCCGGAACAACATGGTTTCAGGGAGGGCCATTCCACGCTACACCAATTGATACGTGTTACTAACATTATTAATGAAGGTTTCGCTAGCAAATTATACACTGTCGGTGTCTTTCTTGATGTCAAGAGGGCATTCGACAAGATGTGGCATGATGGCCTCACATACAAATTAATTAAACTCAACTTCCCTGGGTATTTAATTAAAATTATACATAATTATTTACGAAATAGAACCTTTCGTGTTCGCGTAAATAATGACTATTCAAATTTTGGTGCTTGCCAAAGCGGCACGCCCCAGGGTAGTACCCTTTCACCGTGTTTGTACAACATCTACACTCACGATTTTCCACCCACCCCACAGTTAGTACCTGCCTGTTCGCGGATGACTCCGCGGTGTTAACACAGGGTTCTCAGCTCAGTTACTCCTTAAAAACTATACAAAGATTCCTAGATACTTTAGAAAATTGGCTTACAGACTGGAGAATTGCAATTAATGTTGACAAATCTCAAGCAATAGTATTCCGGAAGTGGGGGGCCATCGACCCTCCCTTCCAACTCACACTTTTTGATGACTACATACAGTGGGCTCCGGTGGTAAAGTACCTGGGCTTACACTTAGATAGTAGACTAACCTTCAGAAAACACATCGACTATCTCGCAGATAAGTTCTGGGGAAGAATTCATTTGGCTATTTCCCTGGTTGGGAAAAAGTCTCCTCTCTCCCTAGAAAATAAAGTAATACTTTACAAGCAAATTTTGCGCCCAGTGATTACTTATGCAGCCCCTGTTTGGGGAGCTGCAGCCGCCACCCACATGAAAAAAATTCAAATTGTTCAAAATAAAATACTTCGCGTCATGACTAACGCACCTTGGTACGTTAGAAACGACGTGATACACAACGATTTACACATGGAGCCGATATCTAGTTTCATCACTAAGTTAGCCAGGAATGTTTTTAGAACCATTGAAAATCACGATAACCCCATAATAAAAGCACAAACATTATTTACGTATCCACATCCTAAATTAAAGTATGCTTATGCCACTACAAAGTGGGCCTTGCCTCTTAAACCTCCATAGATACTACAAAAAACACTAATTTTATACATCTACAACACCAAATGCTCTAATGCGCCGAAACGGACTCTTAGTGAACTGTCACTGCCCGCCCGCTCATATTGGTTGCCTCCTCTTTTTTTTTGCTAGGTGATCGTTTTCCTTCCTTGCGCTTCCTCCCGATTTCTCCCCGGTTCGTCCGCCTTGCGCGGCCACCTCGGAGCCAATTCCTCTGCCCCCCACGCCGGGGGTTACTTGATTTTTTATTTTTCTTACATGGATTTTCTATTCTCCTCACACTGGGTAAAAGCGCTACGCGCTGTAGACCCGTCAATTCTAATTTTAGTTTAGTTAGTAGTTATATCGTTCGGGTAACCCAATGCTTTCAATGCAATAAATTCAATCACACTGCTCAAAATTGCCACTTAAAACCCAGATGCCTAAAATGTGGAGAGGCCCATCAGACGGCTGAATGCCAAATTACACGCATCGAAACACTTTTCTGTATAAACTGCCAGGTCTTTGGGCACATGGCAAATTATTCCAAGTGACCTCTTTTCCCTAAACCTCGCAAAGGAACCTCTTAACACAGGCACATCAAACACGCGGCCCGCGGAGACATTTTACAAAATTTTAAATATTAATCTTTAAAGAGTTTTTTTTTTTTTGGAAATTTATTTTAAAGAAAATCATATTTAACTATCAAAATAGCCCAAAATGAAAATCATTTTTTTTAATTAATTTTTTTCATTTAATTTTACTACAATAAATAATTTCTTAAATGCATTTATGAATATTTTTTGTTATAGATCACACTAGGATTCATCATGAGAACGACTTTTATTTCTCTTTGAAATGTCCAATCAACGAGAAACGAATAGCAGGACGTCAGAAACAATTGAAGTTTTATTTTTCAAAATTTAAAAATGCCAAGATGAGACCAAGACAAAGTGTTGTGTTTACTCAATCGTTTGTGAAGGAAAGTGGATTTTGGTTTTTATTCATATTAAACTAAAAAGTTATTTTTTTTATAAACATAATCAAGAACAGATTACGAAAAGATAACTGAAGATGAACACCCTAATTTTCAAGAAAAATGGGAACTGTGCAATATCTTTTTCGCCCAAAACAAATAAAATATAAAAATATATTTTATTGTGCCTCACACTGTAAAAACTGTAATTCAGTTGTTAAGGAATTTAACTTTAAGGCAACTATGATAAAAATCAAAAAACAAACTATGACATATTTGTTCTGAATCTTTATGAAAACGAGTTGTCAAAATAGAAATAATTCTTAAAAAATGGGGGGGAAATGTATTCACTAAATTTGTTGAATGAGAGTGAATACAAACTTTGCACTGTTCAGCTACTCGAGGATTTATAGTTATATATTATCTAGTTATTATTTATTAAAACTAGTTACATGTTATCACTTTTTTAATCGCAACCAGATCCTTTACTGAACAAGATTGGTGAACACTGAACTAAAGTTGTGAAATTACCGTATTTACTCGAATCTAAGCCGCACTTTTTCCCAATGTTAATGCTACTTAAAATCGGGGGCGGCTTAGAATCGAAGGGAAAGAAATCTGTTGAATATGATATTAAGAGCAATTACGGGTTCATGTATGTAATTAAAAGTTTATTATAATGATAAAATAACTAATTCTTCACTTCTTATTAGTTCTCATTTTAACTTTTAACTTCGTAAAATTGTATACCGATAAACCATTTTACACTATTTTTCATTCTTCACAAAAACATTTTGAGAATTTGTAGTGCGGCCTAGAATCAAGGGCGGCTTAGATTTGGAAAAAACGGTATTATGTCCATTACAAATAAAAAAAAAATTTAAGTTTTTTTAATTGTGCTGAACATAGTACACTGAAATTAAGTTTAAGTCGAAATTCTGTAACCAGCAGAGATGATGAAATAGTATATATATATATATATATATAGTCGAGTAGAGTCATATATTATGCATAGTACATATTTTTGATGCACTTAAAGAAGTTTTGAGATGAGAAGCGTTCATTGGAAAAGTTTACTTGTCCTGCAACTGATAGTGCACTTACCATGACCAGTATTACTAAAGGAGTTGCAAGATTAAAAGAAACAAGTAAACAACATATTAATGATAACTTTTAACATTTCCATTGTATTACTCCATAGCAAGTACTGTTCTTTGGCATGCACTTGTATATCTTGGAGATGTTTTAAAATAGTCAGTAAAATTGTAACTGTATTCGAGCATGTAGACTTTAGTATCATCGATTTGCTTCATTTCTGGAAGCTATAGAATGTGAATTGATCGGTCAACCATATTTTATGAAAGTTCAATGGATTTCGTGCCATAAAGTGTTAAAACGATCTTTTAAATTGCTGGATAAAGTCATTATTTTCTTGAAAACAAAAAAAATATTTATGAATGCGCTGAATAAAAAGATGAACTTGTAATATAAACTAAAAGATCCTGGCTATCTCAGTTGATATTACAGGTTAACTTAACTTAAGCTTCAAGGAAAAAATACTTTTGTTACAATGCTAATTGATAATATTAACACTTTCAAACAAAAATTATTACACACAGAAAGAGAAAACTTGTCTCACTTTTAAAACTTTCAAAATCTATTGATTTAATGACTAAAATTAATATTTACAGAATATTCTCACCAAAATGAATTGCTAAAAATAGAATTCGATTGAATATTTCCAGATTTTAAAAAATTTGAAGTATACAATTTCGTTTCTTAATATCACCTCTATCTGTCGATAATGAAGTTGATGAAATCTTACAATGGAATTAATTGAAATCTATTGTGACTCTTTGTTGAAGTAAAAATGTTTGGAATTTGAGACTCTCTCTAGATTTTTATACATATCCATCTGTAGATAGGTTTCTTAAAATGTTATTTTTTGTTACGCGTATAATGAATGGCTATCTTTAGAAGAATTTATTTATGCGAGATTTTTTTTCTTTAATGAAAAAAAAAAAATTCAGAGAGGTCAAGATTAAATGATCAACATTTGTCAACATTTTCTTTAAAAAAAATTACATCAGCTCAACACGTTGTACCAAATTTTGATGACTTGCTTTGAAGGGGAAAAAACTGTGTCAAATATCTTCTGAAAGTAATGTTAAATTGCATTTCGTATTTTAACTTTTATTTTTGTTTTTTACAAGACATTATATAATGCATTGAGTTTTATAAAAAATAATTTTATCATTCTAAGAGTCCTGTTTTATTAATTTTTTCAACATTGAAAACATGCGGCCCTCAACTTAATATAAAATAGCTCATGTGGCCCGTGATATCAAATGAGTTTGACATGCCTGATCTAACAAGTCAAATTACACTCATATTGTTAATAGCTTAATCAGACCGAACACCTCTTTTGCGCAAGCAGCCCAAAATCAATTAAAACCTTCTACTTCCACCGCACCCCAACATATGGCGCCACGCGTCGGAAAAGTTCCCGCAATAAATCACTCACAAGCTCAGGCCGTCAAAACCCAACCTTCCCCCCAAATAGCTCCAAAAAATAGCAATAACCATTGCATGAATCTAATTACCGAAACACTTTCCCAGACGATCCAAGCACTCTCAACTCTTGTACAACAAATAAATAATATGAATGTTGCAGAAATCGCTCCCCAACCAACCTCCGCTAAAAGTAAAAAAGAAAAAGAAAAACAAAAATTCTACGCCTTATTAGAGGCCATCTATAATGACATTGATGATTAGACACCCTATACATAGCCTGAGTTTGTGTTCCTAGAACGCAAACGGCATTTTGAACAAAATCTCCGAATTCAAATTATTTGTAGAGAAGTACAATCCCGTTATTTTTTACTCATGCAAGAAACACATCTGAGAGACCTACCCACAACATAAACATCAATAATTTTATTTGCTACAGGAACGACCGCATCACGGACGGCCCACTCACGTTGGCACTCTCCACTTTGTCGAAGCTACCACCATAACTCTAAATCCCCCAAATACTAACCTCATCTCCATAACTAGCATCTATGTTCCCCCTACCTCTGATAATTTACTCTTTACAGACTTAGAAACAATTCTTCAGACCAACAGTAATTGTATTATCTTCGGCGATTTTAACGCCAAACACAATGCGTGGAATTGCTCCCACAATTCAACCAGGGGCATCCAGCTCAAAAACTTCGCCGATGCTTCTAATTTAGAAATAGTCTTTCCAAACACCCCTACCAGATATGGATTTAACTCTTCCAATACTCTAGATTTCGCTCTTATCAGCAATTTCAACTTTCCTTACAATATTGAATCCATATCTGAACTCTCTTCTGATCATAACCCCGTTATGCTCAGCTTCTCTTTAACTTACGATATTCATAAAGAAAACCCTAGAACAATCTCCACCTGTTGGTCTGCCTTCAAAAATAATGTTAAAAACAACTTGCTCTTTTCTGACTTTACTAATATCAAAGAGATCCTATCTCTCTTGAAAATAAAAGGCAAGAGGCGTGTAAAGTTACGGAGTTCCTACCCCCGAAGGGGGTGTACCTCCACATCAGAATTATTAAATTTAGTTACAGAAATTAGAATTACATAAATTAACATAAGAAAAAGTTTTAAAGTTAAGAGGATAATTTATGGGCATTGGCATTATGCCTGCTAAAGATAGCGAGCGGACGAAGTCCGTGCGCTTTGAAACGATTGGCCCATTCGATAGGTTTCACTGGGTGGGCTGAGCCTCCCAGTGATATGATTGGCAGAGCCATTCAATCCTATCGGTGGGCGTGGAAAATACAGATGGCACGTTCGGAGTGAACGGCCGGAACAAAAGGTTTCGAACAACATGAGTTGTAAGAGAACCAGAGAAAAGAAAAAACTATGGAAGACAGAAAAATAATTTAGAAAAAGTTATTTTTATTATGGAACCATCTTGCTCAATTGCCAGCTAAAAGTATGAAAAGAATAAAAAGGAGTATCGGGAACGGGCGCCATGTCAGCTCGCGTTGAAGGGAGAGTTGAATTATGGGGGAATGGAAGTCATTTACAAAACGAAAAATAATAAAATGAGATACTGATATAATTAGAACAAAAGAGGTCCCGTGCTACCATCTGGTGGCCAGGAAAAGAGACTGAAGATGATCCAAGCGCAAAATTGAATCGAAGGGGACACCCACTCGATTCACGACCGCGCCGAATCATGCTTCATAAAATAGATTAAACCGTGACTCCCAGCACGGCGCTATAGTAAATACTGGAGTAATAGGGAGTTTAAGCCTGAAGAAAAAAGATGACAAAAGAAAAAAAAATTTTTAATAAAAATTTTGTTTTTTAAAGTTCCCAATTGCATTTTTGGTGAATTACACCCTGAGCCGTTTGGCGTAGGGGAAATTCACGAAATGCTGGTCGAGGAGAGCTCTTGGTCTTTTGAGCGAGGAAGGCACTGCTGGATCATATGCAGGCTGATTTTGAATAAGTTCGTTGGGAACTTGTGGAATTTTATCAAAAAAACGTTTTGAGATATTTTGTATGAAAGGAAGAGTGGGTTGCACTTTTAAATCACGGTAAATGACTTCATTCCTGACATACCAGGGAGCGTCCACTATCTGTCTCAAAATAGAGTTAGAAAGTGTGTGCAGCTTACGGATGTGATACATGCCGGCGGAGCCCCAGAGGGGGGAACCGTACAGCATGATCGGTCTGATGATTGAGTTGAAGAGCAAAACCTTGTGCCTGATCGCTAGTTTGCTCTTCTTAGAGAGCAGCTGATTCAGCATACTATGAATAATCTTCGCCTTTCGGCGAGATTGTTCGATATGATGGGCAAAAGTTAATTTTGCGTCTAGAACCAACCCTAGGTATCTGTAGACATTTACCCAGGGGACGGGTTGGCCGAAAATGGTGACAAGGGTTTGGCCCACTGGTAATTGGTTTCGCCTCGTGAACATAAGGCAGGCACTTTTGCAGGCGTTAACTTTAATTTTCCAGTCCGTGAGCCAGAGCTCAAGCAAAGAGACATAATGTTGAAGATTAGAGATTACCACGGAGAATCTCTTATCTTGTGAAATAATGGCAGTATCGTCCGCATACATTGCTAAGTGGACGAGATTAGCTTGCGGGATATCATTCACGTACAGTTGAAGAGCAGCGGAGAGATCAATGACCCCTGCGGTATGCCGCTCCTGATTGGTCGAGGGGAGGAGAGCGTTTTTTCTACTCTCACTCGGAATGAGCGCGCGGAGAGGAAATTATGGATGACCTTGATCAGGGGAGCCGGAAAATCAAGTCGTATGAGCTTGATTATTAAGCCATCATGCCAAATTTTGTCAAAGGCTTTGGCTACGTCCAAAAAAAGTATACCCGTGGCCTCAAACTTGCCGAAGCCGCTGTGAATCAACTCCGTTACTCTGAGCAGTTGGTGAACTGTCGAGCATTTGGGTCGAAAACCGCACTGCTGGGGTATCAATAAATTTGCAGCAGCGCAGTGTTGATTCAGGCGTCGGAGAAGTATAAATTCATATACTTTGCTCAGACTGCTTAAGAGACTGATGGGACGGTAATTTTGTGGAAGGTAGCATTTTTATCTGCCTTCAGGATAGGAATGACCACGGCAGTTTTCCAGGTGTTGGGGAAGTAATTGAGCTTGAGAAGGCAATTACATAGGAAAGTAATGAATAGGAGAAACTTAATGGGTAGATTTTTAAGCATACGATTCGAAATTTGATCAAGGCCTGGGGATTTTTTCAGTTTCAACCTATTAATGAAAAGTAATATCTCCGATGGTGTGACTTTATCGATTTCATGATCTTGGTATAAAGAGAGGAAGTTCATTACCTCTGTGTGTGAGCGTTGGACGAGGTCGTCATTTCCAACGTCGTGGTTCGGTTCAAATTGAGTTTGCAAGCTATCCGCTATCACCTCCGCCTTTTCAATGGGAGCGATAGCTGTACTCCCCAATGACCCCACAAGGGGGGGGGAATGGATTGAAAAGGCTTGCGTATTTGGGAGGATTTCCTCCAAATTGTGTTGTCTAGAGGCGAGAGCGCCTCAATATGTTTTTCCCACTGAGAGCGGGAATGGTGTTGGATGTCCTTTGCAATCTCACGACTGAGGCTACGGAATTCAGAATATGAATCAGGACACCTATTTCTTTGCCAAATTTTCCACAGTCGGTTGCGCTGACGAATTTTGAATTTAATTTCAGGGGAGAGAAACTTCGGAGGATTGTTAAATTTTGGTTTTGAAGCCTCAGCGAAAGCTTCGGAGAAATTTTGATTGAGTTGACCAATGGCCGACTCTATGTTTTCTTCGCTAGTGAGGTTGAGAGAGGGGAGTGATTTATTTTTTAGAACAAATTTAAAGTTATTCCAATTGGTGATTAACTGCTCTGGATTTTTAATGAGAGAGGTATTTAAATTAAATTCTAAGATAACAGGATAGTGATCAGAGCTGAGACCGTTAATGACTCTGATACTATAATTAAAAGGGATGTGTTTAAACACAGCCAGGTCGATAATAGATCCGCTTTGCCCCGGTTTGGGAGCATGCGTGTGGGATAGGGGGCAGCAATTTTCGCTCCCCGAAGGTTGCGAGATAGATTGAAGAGTTGCTGCCCAAATCTAGTCGACCTGGCATTGTGCCAACTCGTGTGAGCTGCGTTAAAATCACCAGCGATGATTAAATTACTTCCGGAGTTGAAAACTTTTTTAAAATCCTCCGAAGGGAATTGTCGGCGATTTGTCGCTCTGACATATGCCGAAATAACGTTAATGGGTGGGAAGTTATTAATTTTAATTTGCACAGCAGTGGCGTCCATTCCTTGCATGTTAGGAAGGGGGACACTATTGTGAACGATCTCATTCTTACAATAAATAGCAGTGCCGCCTTGTGGCCTGAGGTGAAATATACTAACTCTATCGTCTTTGTAGAGACGATAGTTAGCGATCTGGGGGTTGATACCTGGCTCGAGCCAGGTTTCCTGAACCAAAAACAAATCAAGGTTTTGCTCGTGAACAAAATCCCGGGTTTCTTGGATCTTGTTACGCAAGGAACATGCGTTCCAAAATCCAATTTTGAGAGTATTCTGCACGTGTGCTGGGAAAGTTAGGCTAGGAGGGATCGAAGCCTGCAATAGGCTTCAAAAATAATGTACGTCTTATCTACGTCCGCAGATGCCGTGCGGAGCGCAGGTAATGAATTTTTAAATGCTTTGCAAAAGACCTGTTTGTCCACGCATTGAGTATCCTCAATGAGGACCAGCAGGTCTTTCAGAAGGCCGGCGTTTATACTGGCATCTTTGCTAGGGGCCGGCGTACGGGAGGGTGCACTAGTGGCAGGGGGGGGGGCTAGAACGCTCCTGTGGAATTTTGTTCTGGGCTACTGATGAGTAGTCCAGTTTGGGGCTGACACGGCGAGGGTTCGAAATATCCGGGCGCGGTGCCTGAGGTTTAGATTGCACTTTTTGTGCATTCTTGGCCTTCGCGTTTTTATTTTTACGGTTTTTCGCGTTGGCGGGGTGTCTTGGGCAGCGCCTCCAATTGGCTGCATGTTGCCCGGAGCAATTAGCGCACTTCATGGGTGCGTCGTACTCTAGGGTGCAGTCTTTTGCAGAGTGAGGCCCTGCGCAACGAACAGACCGTGGAGGAAGGTGGCAGACCTCGGATGAGTGAAACCATCCTTGGCAACGCCAGCATTGGTTTACTTTGTTCCCGCGATCGAAGGGCTTGACCTCGATGCGGGTCCCAAAGAGTTCAGTAAAATCGTATATTTTAATGGCGTTAGGACCATTTTCGATCTGTAGATAAAATAGAGGCATCGGCTGTTTTGTCCGAAAATGTCTCATTTGTGATATCTTTATGACTTTAAAACCTTCCAACTCAATCTCGGCCTGAATATCTTCAGGCTCCGTATTTGAGGGGAGGCCGCGGATAACAACTTTAACAGGCCTGTCCTCCTTCAGGTTAAAGCTTTTGAATTCCACACCGGCTTCGGTGAGGAAGGAGTTGAGTTCTCGGTATTGCTCGGCGTCAGCTACTGTCACTTTTAAAAAGCGACCGGCCATTTGGGACTGGAACGAGGGCGCGTGCATCTTAGCGATGGCAACGAGCTGTCTCCAGTCGCCCTTTGGATTAATAAAAAAGGGCGGGGGGAGCGCGCACTTTCCTCTCAGGCACCGGGGCGTCTTTAATCATGTCCCCAGCTGAGGGATCATCAGAAGTAATCTCCATTCCCTCTCCATCGGCTGCCGGAGCAGTAGAGGTGGAGGGGGTAGGAGCGCTCTCAATCACGTCCTTTTCGCCAGAAGGCGAGGTGGAGGTGGAGGGGAGAGCAGAAGTGATGCGCTTTTTCCGCACAAGCTGCCGGGGGGGGATGAAGCCTTGTTCATCCGCTCTTCTCTTTTCCCGCTTTTTCTTCGCTGAGCGCGGGGAAGGTGGAGGGGAGGAGGGGGCCGCCGGAAGCGAATTCTCCTCATGGTTCTTCGCTGCCGCTGCCGGTTCAACGACCTGCGTTTTGGCGCGAAGGATAATTTTGTCGAGCTCTTTTTCATTAGCTGGAATTTTGAAAAGAGGCACCTGAAGCTTAATTAGAAGATTGTTCACAATCTCACCTGATTTTCAAACTTGCAGGTGAAAGTTCTGAAGGTCAGGATCGGATGGCTTTGTTCCTGGATTTAATAGCTTCCCGGAACACATCTGAATGCTCGACGATGTAGTCATCGCCGAAGGACTTGCGTGATGGAGAGTCGCAATGAGCACCCAAGCCCATAGTAGAAGGTGATGTTGAAACATCTGTCCTTTCGGACCAGCTTCCGTTGTCAATGGACGTCATGTTTCCACGGCGTCCGGAACAGGAATCCATCTGAATGACGATTTTTCTTGAAAATAAAATCGAGAAGTTCACTGATGTGGTTTGATCCGCCCACCAGCTCTCATCTAAACCAATCACAAACAAGCAGCACAGTTACATACCTCAAAACGTGAAAGAACTCATCGCTCGCAAAAACAGGGCCAGGAAATTATTTTAACACACACTCAATCCACTGCACAAAGCTGAAGCCAACAGACTTCAGGCTCTGTGTAAGAAAGAACTTAAATTACACTCTCAAAACACTTGGAACTCTAAACTAGCAGCACTCGAAACTCGCAACGATGAACAGAAAGCAAATTTAATTGCAAACACCTTCGAAGACAACTACACAGAAAATAAAAGACCAGTGAATTTCAGAACAAACATCGACTCTGACGTCACTAATACTCTAAGGAACTTTCTCTCTCTCTCTCTCTACCCCTCCAACTACTCCCATCTCATCCGGATGAAATTTATGAATATGTCAAGCGATTGAATAATAACAAGGCTCCGGGCTTCGACAATGTTACAAACAAGGCCATTAAGAATTTCCCACTAAAAGCACTGTTTATTTTTACATTCATCATAAATCAAATACTACTTCTGAGGCACTTTCCAAAAAATTGGAAAGTTGCCATTGTTTTTCCGATTCTCAAACCTGGGGAAAATAAGTCTCCCTGACTCGCACAGGCCAATAAGTTTACTATCCGCTCTTAGTAAAATTGTCGAGCACGTCATCCTCAATAGAATTCACTCTCATATAACTAACACTAACTTTCTTAATCCGAATCAGTTTGGCTTCACCAAACAGCTTTCTACCTACTACCCGCCGCTCAGGCTAACGGAAAAAATTTCCTCAGGATTTCAGGACCACTGGTGCTGTCTTTCTGGATATCTAAAAGGCGTTTGACCGTGTCTGGGTCAGCGGACTAATTTACAAACTTATCATTAACAACTTCCCTACTGATTTAATCAATATTCTCTACTACTAACAAGTAATCCTACTCACTAACAGGTCATACAAAGTCAGAGTCAATGACACTCTCTCAATTACACGCAAGGTAAACATTGGATATACACAAGGTTCCTTGTTGGGACCTGTGCTCTTCAATATTTATCTAAACGACATTCCTACACACCCACGCACCATGTTGAACCTCTTCGCCGACGATACAGCTATCTCGGCCACATTTAAAAATAAAAAATCTGTTACATTAGCACTTAACAAACACCTGACCCTACTTGAAAATTTTTTTAACATGTGGAAGATTAAAATCAACGTGGATAAAACCGTCATGGTTTTATTCACAAAAGGACACACTCCCCAGTTACACCTCCAGTGCTCTATTCCACACCACTACACTGGTCTCAGAGTACTACATACTTAGGTGTAATCCTCGATAAAACGCTCACTTGGAAACCATACTTTATATACGCTTGCGATAAATTCCGGTCTGCTCTTAAATCAATATACCCCTTAATTTGCCGGAAATCAAAAATGTATTTATATAATAAGGTACTTCTCTACACTGCCGTTTTGCGCTCCATCCTAAGCTACGCCTGTCCTGTGTGGGGATACGCAGCTAAAAGCAATATCAAGATACTAGAAATTGATTAAAATTCTATTATTAGGACAATAGTAAAAGCCAGAATGTAACAACAAAAACTCCAATATTTACAAAGCAATCAAAGTTCCACCTTTCAAAAAATTACATTCAAACTGTTGCTAAAATTTTTTTGACAAATCTCCCAAACATCAATAATTTAAACATCAACTTAGAAAATTATACTCCACTAGAGATCACCCACAAGAGGCCTAGGAGAATTCTCCTAGACTCTTACAATCCTCCGTAATTGTACTACCTCTCATTCACCTGTCGGTGAATAACCCACTAAGCAAAAATTTTCTCATTTTGTATTTATTTTCTTCATTCAATATTATATTTTTCTTCGCCGGCAACCCACCTGGCAATTTCCTTTTCCTTACCCCACTCTTTTATTTATTTTCTGTACAGCCATTTGAGAGGAGACTCCACTAAGCTTTACCATCCAACAGCAGTGCTCCCTTTCTACCAACCAGAACCGACCTTCGTAAATTACCATGACCGACAGCCCTGGATCTCCATCCATCACCATGACAGCCTTCGACTTCATTGCCTGCACTCGATGTTTCAGTGTTCACGGGCGCCATCTCGTGGACTGCGAAATCAACCAAAGTGACTTTTTATTCTAATTAAATCAAGAGACTCTTTTTCTTCCTATAGACTAATTTCAGGTCTCTGATATAATAATTTAGATATGGGACGGAGGGTTCCTCGAGAACCCAATGCCCAATGACCCTCAGCGCATAGAAGTAAAAGTGTTCACAAGCGCTTTAAAAGCCTTTCAGTGCAATAACCGCATAGTTATGGCACAAAGGAAGCATTTGGAAGATTTTTTACGTGGTACAATTATCGGACGACTGGAATGTGACGTACCCAGCTGGAAGTATCCGAAGAACTTGGAATCGCCAAGAGTGTCATCTCCAGGCTTTGCAACGATTCCAAGATGATGGTAATGTGAGTAGATGTTACAGCACGGGTCGCCCCGAGTTACAACGCCGAATGAGGACCGGTATTTGGCAGTTAATGCCAAAAGAAACAGATGAGCACAGCATCAGACTTGCCTCGTCAGCTCTCTTCAGCTGCCGATATGACAGTTTCAAGGCAGACCGTGTACAGACGCTTAGGGCACATTGGTCTATATGCTCGTAGGCCTGTAAGATGTGTTCCCCTTACCGCAACTCACTGTCGCCTGCGATTAACCTGGGAAGAGTAGAGGCATGCATTGTGGACAGCAACAGTTGTCTTGTGTGATGTTTTCCACGAGTCCAGGTTTAGTTTGCAGTCTGATTCTCGCCGACTTTCATATGGAGAGCGCCAGGTACCCGTTACCACCAAGA
>BMAO01005618.1:0-12302 GCA_019973975.1 Trichonephila clavata | reverse complement strand
AGCAAAATCTATTTTAAGCAAATTAATATAAATGTAAGTAAAATGTTGCGTATCCATAAAAAAATGTATTTGTATGTAAGCTTATTATAAGTTAAATTGAAAATATGTAACATGCTTTAATAAAGGGTTATAATTTTTTTAAAAAACACAATACTCGTTTTACTTTGTGACTAAACAATTTTAAAAATACAGTTGATTTTTAAATCTTTTTTTTTGTTACTGGGTTTTTAAATTTCAACTGGCATATTTAAAAGGCTGATAGAAAGCATTTAAAGGATGAAAACCTACCTCAAAACATGGGGTTCAAACACTACGTTGGGGGTAAAAATCTCGAAAATTCCTGCAGAACCTGAATCCAAATGAGACTAAGGGTTGATGGCTATTAATCATTGAACTTACATGCCATGAACTGCTCAATCGTATGTCTCTCACTCCATGGCTTTTGTTTTTCACTCTTTTAGCAGATAAATTCCAATATGTAACATAGCTAGTAAGTTGACTGCGTCAATTGGCAATAAGTAACTTTGCGAATGGGGCGACGTAAATTAGCACTATTAAGGTAGTAAGCACGCGTAGCATTTAACGGTTTTTTAATGAATATCCGAATGGCGGATTACATGAAGCAGGAACATGTTGTTATACATTTGAGACGACAGAATCGGCACTTGACACAGACGATATACCAACACCAATATCCAATGAGGTGTTGTCCACATCGCAGTGTCTTCATTACTCTCGATTGACTCTAACGAGATAAAACATTTACACAGACACAACTTGATGCAGGAAGGTACGAAATATACGCCCGTCGACAAGTACATGAGAATTTATAGCTGAAAATCGATGTTACGTACACTGCAAGCAGTAAGGCTCCGTACAGTGCAAAGATGTAGCCCTTCCACATCCAAAAAGAACAATTTTTAACCGAAGAAGATCATATCTATCGTCAACACCACGTGCGCTGGATGCTTTGCGTTCGCACATTCTAACCTCAATCTCGTGCCACTCTTTTATTTATTGACGAGACCAGCTTTACGCGAGAAGCTATTGTCAACATACATAATGCAGACACTCGGGTAATGAGTAACCTCTTACTCCAGAGTTCTATGGAAACCGCAGCAGAAACTTAGCGCCAACTTCTTGTCAGGAAACTTCACTGATTATCTCTTAACCCGTATAATATTCCTATAGATGGAACATATACTGTTTTTTTCTGCAACGGATCCTTTATGTATTACTTCAAATTGTTCCAAATAAGAAACATGTTGTCCATGCATGACTTTGCTTTGCATATTTTACCTTCCGGAGCCTCTATTTGAATTTTTTCCTATAAATCTTTATCAGAAGTTATTTATAAAACCCATTATATTTTCCATCTTGTAGAAAGCTATATATTGAAATGCTTCAAATTATTTAAAAATTTGTGGAATGGCTAGAATCAACGTTTACTTTTCAGTCCATAAAAAAAGAAATATTTGTATCTTCCATGAGCAATCCTTCCATAGATGATGTCGCAAGGAATGCATTTTGTCGATATCCACTTAATATTTATATTTCTTAGAGTTTTCTTGTTTACTTATTAAGGTAACTGGGAAGTCTGCTTGAAGGAAAAATGAACTTTTTTGCACCATTTTTAAATGGTTCTCACTTATTTAAATTTAGAGAAACAGAAGTAAATTTTTTACGTTGAAATATCTGTATACTTATGTACTTGTTAATGTAAAAAAAATTTCATTTTAAATTACAAATAAATCTGTAAGAGCAATAATTAATCAATAACTATTTTTTTTTATTTTCAAGCATGTTCTTACCTTTAGGTACACTTTGCATAAAATCTACTGCATATATAGCTATAAAATTTCATGGAGTTTTTGTAAACATAACAATCCATAAAATGAACGAAATTAAATTTTAAAATATAAATTTATAAAAATTACAAAAAAATTTTCAATTTAGATTCAAATTTCCTTTAAATTTTAAGCAGAAATTGTGCTATATCTGAAATTTCTGAATGTTTGTTTGAAAACGAATTAATTCACTTTGTTAAAAACTTATTAATCTTGTAGTATGCAAAATATCAGCACTAAAGGTAAAGTAGAATTTGAAGAAAGTGTACCGGAATCACAAAAAAAAATGCGTTTTGAGAAAGTTGCAAATAAAGATATTTTCAACTAGATTTGCAACATAATATATTTTAATACAATATAAAGTCATGCTATTGTTATTTGGATTATTTTGCAAAATTATTTCTCAGTTTTTAAATCGTAAGTTTAAAATTCTAGCTTCTTTAGAAGTCTTTTTAATTACCCTTTCCTTTCTTCATCAATATGTGTTATCAACGATTCACATCTTTTTTCATTTATAATACGAAATTTTTATGTCTATAAGTTTTAGTATTTTTACTTCACTTTGAACATCCTCATTACAGGATATTACAAAATTCCTTACACATATTTTTATTATAAAAATACACACAAAAAATGTCTTCGATGAATTTATGAAGTTACATTGATGTCTAATTTAAATGGAACTCTGTTTTTAAAAATTATAACAAAAGAATCTCTGTTTTTGTATTTATACATATGAATATTTATTTACTTTAATGTAAAACCAAAAGTAATAAGCATATAGAATTATTCATGAGCATTCAAATGTTAACAATAAGCAGTTAGAAAAAACGAAATAACTATTTTACAAGTTGTGTATTTAATTTAGAATAATCCTCAAAAACTACTTTTTACTATATCCACTTGGTTTATAATTTAATAACTACACTGAATATTTATAAATGCAAATCTAAAATAATTAATGCTTCAAAAACAAATTTTTTTTTAAAAATTTTGTAACAAATCATTTAAATTTTCTGTAATTTTTGCACAAAAAATGTACAGTTTTCAATAAATTTGAACATATAATAATTATAGAAAAATTAGTTTATCACAATACATATTGAAAACAATGCGGAATTTGAAGAAAGTGTACCTGAATCATAGTTACATCACATTTGTTAACAATTTTAAAATTCAATTTCCTAGCGTTCTTTTGATCAATTTCTCATAAATAATACATCTATAGAAGCAGCAAAGTGCCCTCTATTTCTTAAAAGTAAAATAAAGAAATGCAAAATTTAAAGCACCTTTACGTCCCAGTTACCTTAACTGAAATTATCTTACGCTGAATTTCTATTTTTGAACCTTTGTGTAATTCAACCTCAATGCTTGCATAAAAATGTCGGATTCTTACGCATGTAGACTCTTTTATGATCTTCTATAATCTACATTCATGTGTCTTTGTATTTATATCATAACAATGAAGATTTCAAGTTTCATGCTAAATACACTTTAAATGAGATTATTTTTCATTGAGTATCCATTTTTAGACCATTTAAAATTTCAGCTCTTGGTTGAAGTTTGTTTTTACTCTTAGATGTTTCGATTCCTTTCATCTGCTAGACAAAATGGCTCTTTAATTTTACCTTAATGAAGTCTGAGAAATAAATTGTACTTCCCTTTAAATTTATCATTCAACCGAATGTTAGTCGTTGTTTGAACCACATATTGTATTTAATGTTTCCAATTGTATTCACTCGCAACAAAGATATTTGTTGTCAAATGCTCTGCACATTTTCTCTGAACATAACTTGACTGCTCTCCATTTAGCTGACTTTATCATCCAAAGCTCTTTTTAGGATAGGGCTTGTATTTCTATAGTCTTAAAACACTTCTGATGTTTGGTTTTCAAGAGCTTATTTAGAATTCAGAAGCATTTTTAGAAATAAGTATCATACATTTTATTTTATTCATTTCACAATATATGTTTTGTAAAAATGCATATTACATTTTTTACTTGCATAAATGTACAACATATTAATAGGTAAAAGAAAAAAAAACGCAATTGAAAATTAGTTTCAGATATTGTCCGAAGGTTTGGAGTGACTTATATAAAAAATAACCCTATTATATTTTTACTAGAATATTTATGGCAACAATGAAGTGTTGGTACTAAACAGAGGATTTGTTTAAGTATGATTATTCTATTTTTCAAAGTCAAAAATTATCAAGAAAAGTTTCACAAAATATGTCGATATATGTCAGAATCATAATTAAAAAATGTTTAGTTTAGTTAAGAGATAACAATGGTTTTCTAAGTCCCTTCTACCCAAATTTTAAATAATAACCTTAAATTTAATTTACTACTTTAAACATGATAGTAAATCATTTTCCGAATCTATTATTTTCCAATGAAACTTATTTTTTCCGACATCTGTTTATTAGTTCATGTACATGATGGAATAATTAAAATATTTGACATCAGTTTAAAAGGTTATTCAACAATTAAGAAATTCAATCAATAATCACATCAAGTTGAGAACTCCTTAAAGTAATTTTACAACGAGTGTTTGTTATAACTCTCGGGCAGTCTGATTAACTTTGAAGAACAATAATTTAATTTCCTTTTATTCAAAACTCCCGAAAATTACGTCAACGTCTTCTAATTTCCTTTTTGAAATTCGAAGAACTTCATTATTCGCCTTAAGATTTTTACCAATTTCTTCAAATGTCGTACTGCACTTGAAGTGTATTATTAGATTTAAGGGTAAATGTGAGTAGCGCTTTTATCCTTATAAATGCTTATGTTTTTTTTAAAAAGTAATGATAGAAAATTAAATTACATTGTGTCAAATAAAATAAATGAAATAACATTAATTAAGTCTATAGTATCAAAAAAATTTAATGTAATTCAAATAAGCTGAAAGAAGTGCCAGAGAACGTCTGTAAAGGAGAAAAAATAAGTTACATCACATTATTTACATTACATGATGCAAATTTAAATTATTTTTTTAAATAAATTTTCGTTTGTAAGATTGTATGAAGACTGCGTTGGCTGCTTAGTTTGAATTACGTCGAAATTTGAGTATAATATAGTAAAAAAAATATAAATCACTTAATTATTTACTTAAAAACTGGTAAAAGGGTGTGGAAGATTATTTAAATATTTGATATTTATGGGTAGTTAAAGTGAATTGATTGATTAATATGAAAATTAAAAGATATCACTGAAAAGTATTAATTAGTTCTTAAGAAATATGCCTTTTGTGTTATTAGTATTAGGATAAAAATTTTATTTATAATTAGAATTTCTGCGAATTCATTTAGCATCCTTTTGAGTGACCACGGTAGCCTAATGGTCAAGGTAATGGTCGTGGCCGGCATGTCACGAGCTCGGGCCTGGTACCACTGAAGAACCGGTATGAAGAGGGGACCCAAGCTCGTTAAAAATGTCCAGACTCAAACGTCCTCCCGTGGGAATGGGGTGGAAGTTAGGGGAGATGGAGTGCCAGTCAGGTGTCATCCTCGCCTCTTGACTATGGTTCGAAATTACTAGATCCGTCGCCAATAGCATTTATGCAGTTTTATAGCGCGACGTTAATATAACTCTCTCTCTCTCAACAGAGTTTTGAAATATAAATTTACCTACATTTAAAAAGTTCTTTCAATGATGATTGAAAAGTAAACGAGGAAAAGACTACATTGTTTTATTCTTACTGAATTGACCTATTTTAACCAATCATCTTAAACTTTTTTGTTTATATCTGAAATAAGAATGTTCCTTTTAAAATAAAAGTGAAATTTTATTCGAAATTTTATTATAATAAAAATTTAATCCAGTTTTCACAGTAATAGTGTTGAATTTTTAAAATAGTGGATATTTTTCTGTTAATAATAAATAACTCTTGTTAAGATTTTAATCTATTAACTATGCATATTAATTTATCTCACTTCTAGTAAAGAAGCTGGTGCTATTTTTATTTTGTAATTTTTTTACTTATATAATGAACAATGACTTATTTTAAACCTAATAATATATTTATGTTCATTTAATGAATATTAAATGCACACACACACACAGTTTCTGAAATTTCTGCTATGTTTCGATTTTTAATAAATTATTATTCCTTGTCAAGAGTTTGTGTAAAAGTTCTTGTTTAATTTTACTAAAGTTTATTTTTCCAAGAAAAGCTTGAATTTTAATAGTGCCCAAAATATTACAAATAATTTTCAATAAAACACATAGTTTCTTTGCATTACAAAAAAAAAAAAAATCAAAAACCTTTAAAAGAATATTCTTTTTCTGTCTTGTGCTCTATTTTAAAATATTTTATTTAAGTTAACTCTGGAAAAAAAATTCATGGTAGAAAAAATAACACATTCTCTTAACCCTTTATCCACAGCGTTATGATTTGTTACAGTTTGCTTCATACAATATATTTTTTTAATCACTACAATGAAAATTATGATACATACATAAACAAAATACTTCACGTTGGAAAATTTAATGTGTTATAGCTAATTAATTAGTTACAGATATTCAACTGTAAAATTAATTATAAACACTGTTTACTTAAATTAAATAGTCAAATTGTTTTCTAAGATCGTCATTAACACACACAAAAATAAGGTACTTACCTTTTGATATTAACTACTTTTTCGGAACTAGATTACAATCTTTGCAATCCAATCCAAATGTTAACGGAAAACGCAATTTCTGCTTTAAAACTATATATTCGCCTTCCCCGCAAAAATACTCATCATAGAACTCATGCTGCCATATCTCTTAGAAAAAGGAATTTAATCCGTTTAGGACAGGAGATTTTTCCAGTTGGCCTAACTTCATTTAAAAATTCATAAAAAAATCAATAGTGTAATAAAATATACTGAAATTTATAGTTTATAATCATTCCAAATTCCATAAATTCCAAAATAAGATCACACCGATATGTTAACTGGCCTCAGATTAGGCAAAAAGCAATCTCAAATATGATACCGTGTTTCCTGAAGTAGTCACATATATCTGATCATGGACATGAACGGGTTGTGACGGATCTATACGGTTCCTTTCACAAACCCCTTGGGGATACCTTGAGGGCATGCATTCCTTCATCCAACTTTCATCGAGACAGGAAAACGTGATTATGCAAGAGTTTAATATATATATTCTGTATTCGAGAGAGTTGGAGAATTAGTGAAATGAGAATCGCAGATTAGTAAAAAGAGAATTGAAGTTTACAGGAGTGAGGGTAGCTCGGATGTGAGAAGATTAATGATAAGTGAGAAATCCGTCAGTAGTACGTAAACAGTTTAGGACGTGTGAAGTTAGAATCTCTAAGAAGGACTCAAGTCTACTATTAGTGTTGAAGGCCTCGTCCAACGGATAAAGAATTGCAAGAATTCAGGTACTGTGCTCATACTTTAAATAGAAGTTAGAGAGTTAAATTGCTAGTTCACGTCCGAGGTAAAAACGAGCTTGTATAAGTTATCGTAGGAATATATTTGAATGATCGTATATATTAACCCCACGCCATCTTGTCTCACCTCAGTCTTCTAAGTTTTGATCCAATTTATCTTAATTGGATTATTATTGTGTATGTGCTCAATATTGTGAAAAATAATCAATCGTAATGAATCATGCCGTCTGATCAATTAGTTCATTCCATACATCTAGCCGGTTAGAGGGAAGAAGAAATAATAATTCCTTACAGAGTTAAAAGAATATTCCTGCTAAGCATCGCCAGAGAATTCGTAAAAATGATTATTACATGCAATTTTAAAGTAAGTAGTACTTATATAGGTAACGTCGGTAGATAAAGGGTTAAAGCTCCTAGAATTAAAAAAAAATTTCGTAACTATTTTTTTAATGAGTTCCTTTTCAAACGGCTTTTAAATGCCTTAAAAAGTTTATCTTTGTTAGAAATTTATAAGTCAAAAAGTGCATTAAGGTCTCATTAAAAACAGACACAGCTGTTTACATTAATAACACGGACTCGATAACATGTTTTTGAAAATTTTGAGTCCTTAAGACCTGTATTGATTTATCAAGGTGAGATAAAAATAAATTCTGATGAAAATTATTATGATTTTTAGTAATTTCATGCAATACAAATTAAATTATATTAAAAAGTTAGTTTAATGGAATAGAATTAATTCACAGCTAAAATTCGTTTGCACTTGTCTTGTATGGAAATATTTTCAGGTTATTTTATTGAGTTAAATCAATATATTCTCTTTTACTAGATTAAATATTCAAACTGTATTACTGTACTTATTTGGTATTAATTTAATTTATTAGATACTTATTTATGAATAAAGTTCCCCCAACTCATCTATACAAAACTTAGTTCATTATTAAAAATATATATATATTGTCTCTATCATTAAACAATGTGATTCTCACGACGCCTATAACAAAGTATTTAGAATTAATTCCGTACCAAACCTTTAACATTATCTAGTTTCACAGAAGCTCTACTTTTTTATTATTATGGTGATTCCTGATTAAACCTTCGTAAATAAATAAAACCTTCGCATTCTGATCCCGGGTATAGTGTTTCATATCCTGGTATGCGACAGCTTGTGGTTCGTAATTATCTCTAGACACCTACGTAAATTATTTTCTTACGCAAACGAAATGATATTGCCCGCTAGAGGAAGTGGTAGAGTAACACAACACTCTGAAGGAAATAAGTTACGAGATATTTCCAATGTTTGCATCACATTTTTCAACACGATTCAAAACAATTGCCCTGCCTGACTTTCGAAAGAGTCATAGTTACTTTGCATGAAGTGGGTAATGCTAGAATTTCAGCTGCTGTTTTGTTTTTTGATTACTTGTATTTCCCTCATTTGGTGTAAGGAAAATTCAGAGAACTTTAATATGTAGAAAATATATTGTTTCTAAATATACAAGTATTATATTCCTTGTTAGTGGAATGAAATATCTCAGAATTAATATATTAAATGTTAAGAGGGAATTTCTGAAAGTAAGTGACGCCATTTTTTTAAAAAAAATAATCATCTTACGAAGCTATATTTGATGCTTATTAAACGATGGAAGCAGCATATTAACTCGGGAGAATGCGCACCTCAATACTAACGTTAGTGGTCACGCGGGTAATGGAGTCACCCCAATCCTTTTTTTATAATTAGTTTTATTTACAAGATACAAATCGTAATTCCTGTGTATAGTTAAACTAATGGATAATATACTTACCTACTTTTAGGGAATTTTTAATTTTTCTTTGGTAATTTCAGAAAAAAATCCAATCAAACTGAATTAAAAAGTTTCATTTTTACAGATTTTAATAAAGGGCACAAATCACAGACACTTTTCTCTAACATTATTGGAATGATATTTGCAAGAAATATTATAATATTTTGTTCAAGTTATTGTAGTTTTACTGTCCTTATATGATCATCAAATGGATGTTGATTTTTCCTTTCTTGTGTCTTTTGACAGGTCTATGTGTTTCTTGTACTTTTGCCGTTCTTACCTTTTGAGGATGGAATTTCTTAGGTAGCATTAAAAAATCTTACTTGCGATTCAATGCATCATTGTCATCTTTTTTAATCAAATTTACTTTCGCTATAATGATTAATATCCATTGTTTTATCAGGTTCTTCCCTTGCTTGATCAATTTTTTCCCCGAAGTTTCAACTTCATTGAATAGAAATCGCAGATGTTACATTTCTTGTTTATATTCCGTTATTTGTATTTATAAACCATAATGATTCGTAATATACGGTAATTAAAACCACTAAGTCGTTCACAGGGGGAAAAAATGTAGCCTGTTGATATAAAATAATTTTAATAAACGTTGTCGCTCGGGGACCTTAGTCACCACAAGTACCTTAAAATAGTAAAACACGTTTGTCAAGAGATATTGACAAATACATTTTAATATATATAATACAATTATAATCAATGAATTATTTTAAATACATATAATCCAATAAAAATAAATAAATTATTTGAATATAATCCATGAAAAATTTCCGTTAGCTCAGTTTTCTTTATAAAAATATCATCAATTTCTATGGGTCTTTAAAAAATTACATTTTAATACCAAACACTCCATCTTATTTTTCTGAAAAAAATTAGATCCCCCAATATTTTATTGCAACGCCTATAAAACCGCTTGATTGTCAAAAATGTTAATAGTGTGCTTATTTTTTTCTTTTAAATTATTAATTTAATCTTTATATAATTTAAAACTAATTTTTCTTATTTTAAATATTTTAGAAAGACACATTTAATAGATACATTTTTGTTTTGATACATTAAAAAAAATTTTACTGTCAAAACTCATTTTATAAGACAGCTGAATATTCCAGATCGACATTTTTGATGTATCCATATTGGAAATATGCGTATGAGTACATATTTTAATAAAACTCGACCAATACTTTTTAACTATTTAAAAAATATTGCCCTGATAAAAGTACCTAAGGAAAATGTAATTGTTTCATACAAGCTAAGCAATATAAGAATACCAGAGTAAAAAAGAAAAATGCCATCAAATATTGAATATTGAAAAACCGATAGGAATTCGCCTCAAGATATGTCGAAGCTACGCACAAAATTGTTATTATTTTTTATAATAATGTGAAATAATTTGAATATCACAGCAGAGTTATAAAAAAAAATGAATGCAGGATGTTGCTTGATTAAACTCACATACCATCCATATCCCATCATTTTAATATTTTTCTTTTTTAAATATTTTTTTGGAAAAATATTTTCACATAAAAAAAATAATTCTGAGTTATGTAACTAAAAAATCAATAATTTAGTTAACTGATTAAATAAATTTATATTTGTGTTCAATAATTAAAAAATATTTTTCTAAATGTGTTACTATTTTGAATGAAAATTTCAATGGAAAATTAAAATGCTAGCTAGGTTTGGACACTTTCTTTATTTGAACCCAGTTTTATACTGATTCGTTGTATATTTCATTCACATTGTGACAGACCTTTCTACCAAGAGTGTTGTTTTGTTGTAAACTGTGTTTGGGTCAAACTTATGCGAATATCTCTGTTACATTAAAAAAAACTGAGTGGCTATTTCCTTCAAATTTCTTACTTTTATGTTCCTTCATTTTCAAATAAGAAGCAAAAATGGGTTTCATATTAACTTTTAAAGACCAGTATATGTATACCGAGTCAGGCAGAATGTAAGTAAATCAAGCAGGATCTATAACAATCCAACTGACAAGACAATTTCTTAAATTTTACAATGTTCCACGCATGAATCAGAATAAATTATCCATAGTTTTGCAATAAGGTAATCGTTTTCCATAACACTAATTGGTTTTAAATAATGCATATTTTAAAATTCATTTATAATTTCTAGATACTTGATACAACAAATATTCCGCACAAGTTAACTGGGAAAAAGCATAGTCATATTTCAAAAATTGTATCTTCCTGTCGCGGCCTTCAATAAATAAATATCCTACCAATAAATCTTTTGAAAAAATACGTACTTTTTTATATTTGCCCTTTTGAAAAATGCCATGCATTGAATGATATAATTTTAAATAAGTGTAAAAAAATGTTTTCATCAAATAAATTATAAAAATATTTCCGGACCAGTCTCTCATCCTACACGCTTGTGAGTTCATTTCCTACATATACCTCTTCCTTATAGGAACAAAAGCCAAGTGAAAACAGCACATATCTCCTCTATTATGACTAATTATCCTTACAGTCAGCAGCACATTTTTGGAAGATCTGAGTATCATTCAAATATTGAAAACACTCTGCGGAAATCGTGGAAAACGTAAGAATTTTGTAAGAGAGCTTACAAGGGCAGGTAGTCTGGCTTCTATAAATAACTCAGAGTAATAACAAGTGCCAAAAAACTCAATGGATCCTGTCTGGTGTCCTATTATGATGAGTATCTAGGACAGAATGGGGCAATATGGAGATTCTTATTCATCCTTGTTCCATGAGGAATGTGTCGAGTTAGAAGGTGAATCTTGCTATTATAATAAGTGTAGCGTATGATGCAAGTGCAAGTCCTATTAATGTTGTTTTTATTTCAGTATACAATAATTTGAGATAATTTAATGTTTATAGGATTTTTACCACTATATTATTCTTAATTTTTAGATAAAAACCTGAACCTTTTATTTGTGCTACAATTTGTTCCATAAAAAAAAGTTTAATTTTACTTCTTACCATTTACTAAACATGTTATCTGGGCAGGAAAGCATTTCTGTTTGGAAATGGTAAAAGTAAATGTGACAAATTCTCTTTTTCTTTTGTAATGCAGCCTGCCCATATTTAAGGATATTGTGGCTGTATTACCTAAAATATTAGTCAAATATGGGCAATAGTAGAGTTTGTTCTGGATATTTTTGTATACATAGCAACAAGAGTAGAGATTGTTCATATACCATTAGAAAGAGCATACTTTGAAATTTGAAGTATTTTAATTTCTGAAAATGAAATTGTTTTAGT
>BMAO01005617.1:0-23936 GCA_019973975.1 Trichonephila clavata | reverse complement strand
AGAAAATTGCATGTACCCCCTTTTAGTTATACATATCTATGTACAACATCTTTCCTCACGTGAAAAAGATTTTAGGTCTGTAAAGAAATTCTTCAACAACTGATGCTCAGAATCGTGTCAAATTGAGTCACAATTTATATCCCGATTTTGTGTTATGAAAGTAGAGAGATCGAACTATGATCAAGGAAAATATTTATATTTTAGGTTGTAAATTTCTTATTTTAATAAATATGTTTAAAATACACACACATAATATAAATCCATATTTAAATTTTGTTGAAGAAATAGTTATCTTGTGATGCTTATTTTTATGTTAAGAAATATGTTTATATGACGTAAAATTAATTCATAATGAATCTATAATCTATATTATTGACCTCTATTCTCTAACTCTGCATGTGTTATCGTGAGAAATGGATCGTTTCACAAATGTCCTACTGTGTTGCACACTGAGTCATATGGTTGATTGTTTGGCACGCACAGCTTAAACGTTGAAGACACCTGGTGCGGAAGATGAAGGTCAAAATGAACATCGCTGCAGATCCACAACTGAAAATATCATTTCCGGTTGTATGAGAATTTCTTGCATCACAAGACACACAGTTTTAAAGGAGTGGTTGCTTCAAACTGACTGCATATTTCGGTAAAAATTTGAATGTTGTTGCAACTCTGCCAAAATATAGTACATCTATTTTAGTTCATGATGCGGTGGTGCATTTTTCTGGTGAAAAAGTTTCGGTAAAAAATGACGAAACTTATTTTTGGAGTGTGCGCGTAAATAGATTTCTGAAACAATTTTTGATTCAAATTTATGATTATTTCTTAAATTCATACTAATATATATATATATATATAGTTCACACACTCTCTCTCTATATTTATTTTTATACTGCTCTGTTTTTAAAAAAATGCAACACCAGGAAGGAATCATCAGAATTAAATGAAATGTAATGCACAAACGACTTGTATTAGTACAAATAAATGACGAAATTTTCAAAGAAAATAAACACTATTAAATGTCCGACATCGGTATTTGGTGTACCCACCCCGCTTTGCAATAAGTGCTGCTACACGAAATGGTTTGTAGACAAACAGAATTTGAGTGTCTGTTTGTGGAAGAGAATTAATTTCATATTGCTTGTACGAGAAGCAAAAGTTCGCCTTTTGAAGCTACAGGACGCGAATCACAAGCGAGATGCCGACTAACCATATTCTACACGTGCTCAATAGGCGACATATACAGCGAATAAGCAGGCTAAGAAAGAAATTGCATGTGTTGGGTTGAACAGAAGTCTCGAACAGCCTTGGCAATAGGTGGTTGTACATTATCCTGCTGAAAGATAGCTCCAGGAAAGGAATGACTTCGGGCTGTTTGCTCTTCACGGACGTACCTGTTGCTATTGAAATTACCCTCAATTCGTAGCAAATTGGATCGTCCATGATACGAAATCTCTCCCCAAACTATAACTCTGGGTGTCACTATGTCGTTCGATAACACACTCTGGAAGGCAGCGTTCACCTGCTTAGCGTCTAACACGAACATGGCCCTCATGGTCCCACAATTTTAAGCATTATTCATCTGAAAAGACAACTTGGTGCCAATTAGCTTGCCAGGTTCTGTGCTCATGAGTCCATTGCAGACGCGGGCGTCGATGGTTTGCGGTGAGGGGGATCCTGCATAAAGGGCAATCCATGGTGCAGCAGACGCCAACGAATTGACAAAGCCTACATTAGTACACCTGTAGCTGTTGACCAACGCGCTTCCAGCTACCTGTAGGAAGCTGTACGGTCATTCACAGCCCTGCGGTGTCGATCGTCACATGCTGACGCCACCTTCGTCGTCAACTGCCAGTTTTTCGAGTTGTTCGGGCTCGTAGGCCACTTCTTTCAAACGCCAATTACTGTGGAACTGTTCCGCTGCACATGAGTTCCTTTTGCGCGATAGGAAAATCCTCCTTCTCGAAGGCTGATAATCCTCTCCCCTTCAAGTCCGTAATTTGTGGAATTTCTCCTTATTTCGTCGTGGAGGCATACTTAGGTCTCACTAAGCGTTCGCCACTAACAAATAATCATTAATTATTTTCAACTTTTCAATACAGACCTCTATTTATACGCTTTCAGCCTCAATCAGAGGGCGCTGCGCACGCATGCATGAGCTGTGGCTCTGAAACTTTACTATTTTACGTAACATCCTATAATTGATATTTGCTGCAAAGTTAATTTAATTCTGATTATTCGATCATGGCGTTGAATTTCATACAATCAACAGTGTATATATTTGTTAAATTTTCAATCGTTAATAAAATAAATTTTTTCATCCACTGAAGTTCAAATATATTTTTTAAACTTGTAACGGATAAAACTTGTTGTTAACAGAGTGTTTTCAATTGTTAATTCTTTTATTTAATTGATTTAATTAATTATAGTTAGATATATTTCGGACGGTTTTATTCCTCTAGAAGGCAGCACTATTGAATAAAACCGTTTGTGTTAAATTTGTGAGAAAGATTTAACTTAACTTGGATAATCATATGCTAGTTAGATGTCAACATTCCTTTTACACTGGTTTCAAGATAAATTATTACCTATTATATTCAAATTTATTTAAAAATGTAATTACAAATTAAATGTACCGCCTCTGAAAAGAATCATTGCTTAACATCTTTTTTTGGAAACTCATCACAAAGAAATCCTATTGTGAACCCTCTGTTACCATGAATTTCGTTATTCACTTTTTCAACCAAATCATCACTGAAAACAGAAGGCAGCCCACTCCGTGTTTCGTCATGAGAACTGCGTGCCCATCAGTGAAATGCGCATCCACTCTTTATTCCTATTCACCACTCATTGCATTTTAATCACAAATCTCTACTACTGACGATGAATTTCAACTGCTTAACATATTTTGCGTTCAAGCAATATATATATAATATATATTATATATATAATTTTTTATGTCTATTCCTACTTAGTTAACGAAATTTTTTTTATTTTAGTTACTTTTATTAAATAGTTACAATAATATAAATATGTATATACATAGGACAGAATCACAACATTAAGTGGTAATTAATTTTATTCATTATTATTAAAGTATTGTATTGTCATCCAAAACAATCGTGTATATAAAATTTCAGTTCAACAGAATGTTTGAAACACGAGGGGAAAAAAATCTTTTAAAACTTTGACCCAAGACTCTAAAAATGAAGCCAACGTGGCTGTATCAGTAGTTCTTGAAAAAATTAATTCAGTCAATAATTTTAATTAATTATGATTAAACTATCGTATTGTTACCCAAAACAATAGTGTATAGAAAATTTCAGATCAAATGAGCGCTTTAATTGCGAGAATAAAACCTTTTCGAATTATGACACAAGTCGCCAAAAGGGTCGCTAAGTCACCAAAAAGGATGCCAGCGTGGTTGTATTTGTATTTCTTTGAATAATTAGTTTTATTAAATTAATTTTTATGAATTTTTTTAAGTTTCTGTATTGTCATCCAAAATAAGCGTGGGTGTAAAATTTCAGCTCAATTGAATGCCTTAAAATGCATTTTATGAACGATTGAAAATTGAAACAAGATAAATATATAGAAAGAGTGTGAACTATAATAGCAAGATTTGAAAAACGGATTACACAACGCATTTGAAAAACGGGAGAAAATTGGCAAAAATCTTACATTTTAAGCGTTCACTAACACCTGGAAAAACATCGCAATACAGCTGTGATGACTTCACTGGACAGACAATCAACTGAAGACAAGTGTGGGCAAGGGTTGAACTCTGATACTACCACTGCGGTTGCGGTAGAGCGAAATGATATAATAGTTTAATTACTAATACAAGTTCAGAAAGGTGGAAAAAACGGTCCAAGGCAATTTATTATTCTTTAAGTTAGAAAAGAAGCCCAGTGGCTGATAGTAGCGTACCGCGCTTCCACGCCACTGATTTGGGGTTCAAACCCAGACCTGCGCAAGGTCGACTCAGTCTTTCATCCCCACAGTGAGTCAATAAATAACAAGCTTACTTGGGAAGTAAAAAACTGGGGGTTTCGCATCCACTGACCACCTGACCATAACATCTGTTATACACCTGTAGCCAAGATCATGAAAACTAAATCACAGAAGCCTTGATCCTTTGTGGACTGTTGCACCATTGAGTATAGTTTTTAGTTTTTTAATTCAGAAATCTAGGAGGTAAAAAGCGAATCCGAAGTCCAATATGAACTCCAGCGTTTAGTTAGCTTGTCCCTGCTTAAGACTTGTGATGGGGCTATTCGTGATATATTCTAACTAATCCTCTTGGGGAAACTTTGGGGCTAACATTTATACTAATTCACAGCCTTTCAAGAAAAACACGAGATAGATATATATGTTAATTAGTTCGATTATATAAAGTCTATATTTATAATATGCTTTGTAGATGTAGAAAGAAAAGAAGGAGCCGTGAAGCTGTCAAGTAAGTTGAACATTGGAGAACTAACATCACAAACTTAGCGCGCGTTTAAAAGGTGTAATCTCTGAGATTAAATTATTAGATTGGAGTTTTAAGATAGTAGATTTAGAATCAGCCTGAGGTCATTAGTGATTGTTCTCCTTATCCATTTCTGGTAGTCGGGTTTACTTAGAATTGAGTTATTAGGATTAATTGACGTTTTAGGGATCACTCATAGGTTTCTTCTTATAATTAAACTTGTGCTTGTGTTTAAGTGTTTATTCAGAGCTTGAATAAATCTATTTGTTATTATGGCGTTTGTTGGGATGTTTCGTTTCCCCCACACTTAGAGACGCGCAGGACGGAGGGTGAGGGGTCCCAGTTAGGACCCCTCCCCACAGACTGATCAGTAAGATAAACATGTTTCAAGGATTAAACATCTTTTCATCTTTTTGCTCAATACTATTGGACAGGGATATGTGAGTTGTTTCATAAAACAGTAAAAAGGAAAAAATAAAACATAAACGAAAGAAAAACTGCAAAGATTTAAATCGAAATAATACATTCATTTCATAATCATTGAATTACTTTTGGAAGCAACGCAAAAAGAGAAGCAAGGAAGCAATATTAACTGAAATCGGCAAACTGAACTCTATATAAGATTTATTTGAGAAACAGGGTAAGAAATATAACTTGTAATTAAAAATATATTGCAGTTTTCAAATCTCGGTATAGATACAGATAAATGCTTAATATAAAGTGAGACTCCTACCACCTTTCAAACTGTCAGCTACCAGCGAGTCATTGACACAACAAGTACTGGTTTTTGTCTAAGACATCTAATATTAGGAATTTGATTTAACTGCACTCAGTCGCGCGACAGCCTATGAGGGAGAAGGCCTACTGTTACCTATCTTAGTTTAAGTGACATTAGGCGCTGGGGTGCATGTATAGATGTTTTGGTCAATTACTCTGTCTGATGCGAAACCCTCAGTGTTCAGTTCCAAAGCAAGCTTGGTACTCATTTATTGACTCACTTAAGGATGAAAGGCTGAGTTGGCCTTGCACAGCCGGATTTAAATTTCGGATCCGTTGCGTGGAAGCGCGATACACAACCACTCAGCCACTGGGCTACAAGGCATTCACCTATTAGTTATAAATTCCCTGCATTGTGAGGTGGCAGAGTATGAGCGCAAATTTGTTTTTCCAAAACTGAAACCACAAATGATCGATTGGATCCATGTCAAGAAATTTCCCAGAACGTTACGCGAATGATTTGGACTTCATGATAAGGCGTATTATTCTTTTAATAAACTTCATCACTTGTTGGTAACACTGTTGCCGTAAAAGGTGCACCTGTTCTACAATGAGGTTCACACAGCACACGGACTTCAGGGATTGTTCTATTGCAGGGGGAGGGGCAAATTGTGGCCCACCAAGATAATCAGAAAACTAAATAATCAGAAGATCTTCTCTTTATTTTAATCAACATATTTTTGAGAGCAAAACTTTTCTTGTATGCGGATCACAAAGAGTAAGCATAGATGCAAATTCAGAGACATTCACTTGCAGGCTATGACGAGAATCTCTACAGCAAGTACAATTTAATCTTCCTCCTGATTTAAAAAAAGTTGTAGGAAATTGTAACAGAGGTTTCCCATTTATCTCATTACGCTGATTCTAAAATAAAATGTGCTTGTGCAACAAGGGATATAAAATTAGCACAATTAGTTGAATGAAAAAGTCCCACTATTTAATTTAATTTATATTTATTGATTTTTATGGAATAATTTGAACCTATTCAGAGATTTAAGATCAACTAATGAATGCAATCATTTAAAACAATCACTGCTTTCCGGTATCTTCCGGTTCCACAATGCTTTTCCTTCGAGCTAAGAAAAACTGTTTACCCTGTTTTATTGGAAAGATCAATCGTAATGAATCCCACGAAAACATTGCCCTTTGCCTTGCATCTGCAGAACTGTGCACTATAAGTTCGATCCTAGTACCACTAAAGACCCGCCATGGGTGGGCGATGCACGTAAAATGTGTAGAAAATCAAACATCCTTCCGTTGGGGTAGTGTAAAAGTTAGTAAAGGGGGGGGGTCCAGCTCAGGTGTCTTCCTAATCAATGGACCATGGTTCTAAATTACGAGGTCCGTCGTGAAAAGCCCTCAACTAGTCGGGTACCATGACGTTAATATTCATTAACTCACTTACACACCCTGATACCTTGGATTAAATTGTATTCACACTCGCCCGTCAATGTAATTTATTCCAAAATATGATTCGTTTGACTGGCTGACTTTTTTCTATTCTTTTATGGCCAAACCAAATGTTCCATCACTAATCACAGGCACTAAAGGTAATGATGAGTCGTCAATCCCGGAATACATCTCGGTATAGGCTGCGTTCACCCATACGCTGCACTATACTCTGCAATATGTTTTGTGACTCACTGTCTGGTTCACCACAGTTCATCTCAGCCTATGGGAACAATGCGTAGTAGTCTCTCCTTCCCTCCGGAATCAATGCACCGTAATCGACAAATTGTCGGTAGCTTGACGTTTCAGCGATTCATACACCTCTTTCTGTAAGTGTTCACAACGTCTGTACGTAAGCAACTAATCAAACGCTTCATTTTTGAAATCGATGTTCTCAGGTGCTGAGCCAAAAAGAGCCATAAAATGTGATCTTAATATAATGACTCTTTGGTGTGTATATGCCGGGCAAACCACAAGTTTGTTCTAAATTTAAAAAATCAAAATTACAGTTACAAAAACTAAAAGTTTATAGTTAATCGAACTAAGTTGTAACTTAATCTTTGAGTCCCAAATCTGGAAATGGGATCTGATATTAGTCGCTAGATGCGGATGGAATCTGAAAATGGGAAATCGTTAATCCTGATGGTCCTCATCAAGACAATGGAACAAAACTATTAAATTATTGTATTGTCATGGTCCTAGACAAGTGAGCAAAATTTCGAATTAATCAACCTTTTAAAGTTGTTAAAAATGGAATTTAAAAATTCCGTTACATACAAGTAAAGCTTTTAAAAGGGTGGTAAAATAAAAGATGGAGAAATAATGATAAAGAAGTACGTTTTGAAAAAAGGGCTCACAAACTAAATCGAATTTTATTAATGGCAATTTTTTTGATTAAATTTATCTTCGTTAGAGGGCACTGACAATCGTAACACAATGTATAGGACAACAGCAAGCTTCATTAATTTATTCTTGAAATAACAAGCGTTCAACATGTCCTCCAGAACAATGTCCAATACAACTTAGGTCATTCACAACGCCCATTACAGCCGAATGCAACATATCGGACAGAATTGCAAAAACTTCGCAATTGATAGAATCTTTGAGTTGGGCCAATGTTGACAGGAATGAATAGTACTCGTGCGATCTCAATTAGCTCCAAAACTAGAACTCTAGAATGAGGTTGGCTGAACATTTGTGGCCATGCGATCTTGCAAACTCGACCAGACACTTGTCTTGCCAAAGGTAGGCTATAGGGGTCATTTTACTGAATTAGCATACTATGGAGGCTAATTTTAGGTCGCAAAAAATTGAAGGGAAAAAAAAGAGAAAAAATTAAAACGACAGCTAACTTAACACCGCTTAGCGAATCACGAGAGAAGCATTTCGCCCCTACTAAGGAAAATGAAAAGATTAAAGTATCCAACTACCCTAAAATTGCGAATTTTGCCAAAAATTGACAAGTTTTTTATGGCTTTATTTTATATGTCATCTTATTAGCTTTATAAATACACCAAGTTTATTATTTTCCGTTCACTAGAACAAAACCTACGAGTGTTTTAGTTAAAGCAGACGCCATTACTTCAATCGAGATGTTATACTTTAAATCGCGTTTTAGTTGAAATGTGGTTTTTTTTCTTAAATGCCCCCCCCCCCAAAAAAAAACAGCAATCGTTCGAAAAGTTTTGAAAATAATTAATTGAAATTTTGTATAATAGTAGAAGTATTCAGATTTATCAATTACTGTTTTATTACAAAATTTACAGTCCCTTATGTTAATATAATGACTGTTTGCTTAAGCAATTTCATATAAAAACTAAGATAAAGTGCTCTATCTTTCGAAAAATTAAAATATCTCTTATCTTGAGGAGAAGCCGAGAAAATCCGCACTGTGCTTTCTGCGTGATTTTCAAAGCTGCGGTTAATGACAGACGTAGAACTAAGCCCCTTGCCGCCATGAGTTTCACTGTCCTCCATCTGACACCGTCAATCGGGTGGCATAGAAAAAAACAACCCCAGTTACATAATCTGTATATATAAAAATGGATGTTCGTACATATGAAATCGCTTCACTCCAAAACCGTTCAACCGATCACTATGAAAATTCTTATGTATATGTATTTTTTGGTGAATAAGGCTTTTGTACTATCCTCTTTGTTGCAGCTCCCCACCAGGTAGCGCTATAGCAAAAAAATTTCTGCACCGTTCAATCAATCGCCAAGTTGCCAACGTTGTCACCGAAAATAATGCCAACTTGGCTATATCAGCAACATTTCACTACGTTTGCATTGAATCGTCATTATAATGTAAGGAAAGGCGTTGCTTGCTAATATTATAATTTTAAGATAAAAGGAATACAACAGAATGTAATATTAACGTATTACACATCCAGAATAAATCCCATAAATTATTTACACAATTTTTGGCGTTTATTACACAAAATTTGTAACAATATGGTACTTTTGCTGAGCAGAAATCAGCTTACGATGGTGTTTTTAAAAATCGACCCCTAAGAGAGTTACGAGGCTTTAAATAAAAAAAATACTTTTTTATCAGCTTTTAGACTTTCAGACTTCAAATTAAACCAATAGGGTTTTCTGCTTAGCAGAGATATGCGAAAAGTTTTTCTGTGTTTAATTTGCAATTCAAGTAAAATTAACTCATTAAAAACTTCTTTATCCTTCTACCAGCATTGTTTAATTTTTCAATTCAGGTGTTCAATGGGTGTTCCAGTTAGTTATAAAATATTTTACAGGTCTCAAATACTGCTGGCCAGTTATATAGTTTTATCCACAAAAAATAGGTTCCGAATGTTGTGGGACACCTTAAAATAAACTTTATTTAAAGATTACAATTCTATTTACGTAAATATAACACAATAATAAATTATTGTTTCGGTTAGTCTCTATAAGAATATTCACAAGTGAAATCAATTTCTAACGAATTGATCTGAGCATAGTTTTATGGAAAAATTATTTCCTTTAATATTTATCATTTCCCCATTCATTCATTTTTCCAATTCATAACAGCCCCAAAACATATGTTTCAAGCATAGGAACATACCACATCTTATCAAAACATCAACAAGGCAAATCTTTTACAAAACATCCGATGAATATGCATTAGACAAAATATCTCCCAAGTCTTTCCTTTCTACTTTTCACAATATCCTTACCTATTCAATATATATTGCAACCGAGTCAATTTCTAGAATACCCCCTTCTAAAGCATGAGAACTCTTCCAGCTGATGCGTTTCACTAAAGAGGCTCTAATTAATAATACACCAACTCCCACTCTTTATCTTTTCCTCTCTCTCCCTTTTCAAACAAAAGAGCCTTTTTGTTCTTCTCGAGTTCTCTTGTCCCTCCGTCTCAACCCCTCCTCTTCATCGTTCCTTTTGCAAAAGATTTTGTCCTCACCTGTACCGTTTCTGGTGATAATCGGAGGGGGTTCTTACGCGTGAAAGCCCCCTGCTGGACAACGCATTTATAAAAATCTCCCCGTAATGTTAGAATTTTCGACTCAAATAGCTTGTGTTTGGGCTTAGTTGAATCTTAAAAAGAAACTCACCAATTACGCATTCGACACATAAAAAATGAGACCTTTAGTATGTTTTATTTTTAATAGCAAGTTTTTTTTAAAATTAAAAATGGAATAAACAAGGAAATAAGCTTAACAAGACTCCGCTTTTAATCAAGAATATCTTAACTTATATTACAATACTTGTCTTTCTCTTTAATAGTATACTTCTTTAGTAATAAATATTTTGATTTCTCTGTGTTTATTTTACGGCAGTGTTTCTCAAACTGTGGGCCACGCCCCCCTAGGGGGCATATTAATCCTATAGGGGGGGGGGAGCACATTGAAAAGTCGAAAACAAAGATTATTTTAAAAAATTATTAATTTACTAAAGGTATACAAACAAGATACATTCTGACATAAAAAAATAAAGCACACATTTACCCTGACATAATCCTAATAATATTATAAATGTGAATGTAAGTTTGTTTGTTACGCTTTCACGCCTAAGCCACTAAACCGATTTTAAAAATTCTTTCACCAATGGAAAGCTAAATTATCAGGGAGTAACATAGGGTATATTTATTCCCGTATTTCTACGGGAACGGAAAATATACGGGTGAACATCAAATTGAACCCCAAATTGAACAAATATAGTCGTTTTTTCGTTAAGGGCGACCGATGTTCTCCACGAGACATAGTGTTACGCGCACATGATAATACGCTGACACGTGTAAAAATTTTTTTTTTATATAGTTATCTCACTGTTCAATTAAATATCGCATCAGCTCTGTTTCGGATGAACTTTTAAAAATAATAAATGAGAGCTTCACATAATCAAAAAACAATTAGAGTAACAAAGTGTTATAAGTTTACGGTTAGTTTCAATCCTTTTTTTCCTTATTTATTTACATTTCTCAGTCACCATTTAAAAACAGTTATCCTAATCCTAATAATATTATAAATGCAAATTTCGGTTTGTTTGTTTGTTATGCTTTTACGCCTAAACCACTCAACCGATTTTTAAAATTTTTTCACAAATGAAAAACTATATTATCAGCGAGTAACATAGGGTTTACCTTATCCCTGGATTCCTACGGAACTGCTTAACCCCGCCAACTTGGCACAAAATTATGCATAATAACGGACATTTTATAAAATTTTTCTCACATATGCAACAAATAACTGAAACATAGTGTAATTTAACATCTTTACAAAAAGCAATTTTTTAAATGTTTTTTTAATTAAATGTCGAACGTTTATTATGTTACATTGAAAAAATGTCAATCTAAAACTTTGAGAAATATCGCCAAGTTGGCTAAGAACTTCTCTATTCCGACAATCCCAGAAATTTTAATACAAATTTTCTCCCACTTTTTAAAGAGAGAAATGATGTAAAAGTTTTAGAAAATTGAGTGATAGTAAAAAAATTTTGGTATATTAAATGACAGTTTCATTAAAATTTTTCATTCATCGAATGTTCTATATTTTAATTTGTTATTTTTTAAAATATTCCATTATAAGGCCACTTTTTGCGCACGAAATTCTTCGCTTATACTGAACCTAGATATTTTATATGGAGATATTGATATGAAGATATACGAAATATATATATATATATATATATATACGAGGGCTGTTCAAAAAGTATCGAGACTGAATTTATTATGCAAAAACATACATACATAAACACGTTTTGAGTCAATCTCCTTCGAAATATGCTCCATTGGCAGTAACACACTTTGCCCAACGATGTTTCCAGTCCTCGAAACATTTCTGGAACTCAGACTTTGGGATGGCCTGAAGCTGCTGTGTCGAATTCTGTTTTATGGTTTCAATGTCCTGAAACCGGTGTCCTTTTAAGGTGTTCTTGATCTTGGGAAAGAGGAAAAATCAGCACCACTGCCTTCACTTGTGCAATCTTGTCCTCATTGCGAGAGGTGGATGGGCGTCCAGAATGGGGATCACTGTTCACTGATTGACGACCCTCCTTGAATCGCCGGGACCACACGAAACCCGAGCACGACTCATTGCCTCATCTCCAAATGTTGTTTTCATCATCTCGTAGGTTTTGGTGCCCATTTTACGGAGCTTAAAGCAAAACTTGATACAGATTCGCTAATCCGTGTTTTCACACATTTTCTTTTTTCGACGAACGCACGCAAACACTCCACGTGAAAGAAGTCAGTGTGACTGAACGGCGCGCTGTACAGACCTGCCGAATTTTGTGAGACAAGGTGAAATATGCACGTGCATGATGCGCACAGTCCCTCCACTGGGGGTTTTCTCGAATAAATAGAATAAATTCAGTATCGATACTTTCTGAACAGCCTTCGTATATATATATTCCTAAAGAGGAAGCCATACAATGCCAATCTCCAAATAAAATTAGAGAATTTTATATGAACGTGCGGTTTTTCTGATCATCAAACGTTTTGGAATAAGCACAAAGAGTACATGGCGGAAGATATTTTGCGACGATTGCAGCAAGTACATGCAGATATGACTTTCAATGAACACATCTACAACGAAACGCTAATAATAATTGAAAATATGGTTTTCACAATGGTTGGGAAGAAGCTGTATGATTTTGGAATGATTAGACCGCCACGAGTCCACGAAAAAGATTTCGATAATTAAATTACTTGAGTGTTAAACTACGATTTTATAGCATTGCAATATCAAGTAAAATAATTAATCACTCAAGTAACTCCAGAACAAAGTCATGTTTTCCATCAAGTTTTACGTAAATTAGAATCCGGCACTAGTGCACTGTTTTTTCTCGACGCCCCTGGAGGAACTGGAAAAAAACATGTTATTGCTAAACTTATTATTAACGTCCGTCAGAAAAAAACCAGAAGATGGCAGTCGCTGTGGCTTCTTCCGGCATAGAATTACCTTTGAATCTTGCACATGAAGATTCACCCACCTGTAATTTCAGCAAAAATAGCTCTCGAGTCAGGCTGCTTCCACAATGTGAGCTTTTAATGTCGGATGAAAGTACGATGTCTCACAAGAAGCGATAGAAAGGTTAAATCGGACTCTTCAGGATTTACGAGATAGTAAGGATGTTTTAAGTATTATGGGGGGAATGAGTTTCATTGGCTGGTGATTTCCGACAAACTCTCTTAATAATCCAGAGGGATACATCAGCAGATGAAATCCGAGCCTGTATTAAATCATCAAGTTTATGGGCGAAAGCTGAAAAATTCGGTCTGAAAACGAATACAAGAGAGCATCATAATGACGTAGATTTACAACATTATGTAAAAACGCTATTGAAAATCGGTGATGGATGTTTGGGCGCAGATATACTGAAGCTTCTATTTAACTTTCCACAGAATTTTTTAATTAAGTAGAAAAGGATGTAGATCTTATTGCTCAAGTTTACCCGGGCATGCAACAACATTTAAATTGTAATCAGAGGTTGTGTGTGCAAGATCAATATTGGAGCTTAAAAATGACATAGTCAATAAAATCAAAACTGAAATTTTAGATGTTTGGGGGGGGGGGAGGGAATGAAGGAATATTTATCAATCGATATACAATCATGGATACAGAACACAAGGTACTTCATATCCCACGGAGTTCTTAAATTCGCTTGAATTTTCGGGTGTACGCTCACATCAACTTCAATTAAAAATAAATGTACCAGTTATGCTAATGCAAAATCTCGATGCCCTTCGACTATGTTATAGAAAGGGGCTTCAGATCACAAAATTGATGCAGAATATACTTGGTGCTACTATTTTAACAGGTGTCGGGAAAAGGGAAAGTGTTATCATATCTTTTTCGAATTCCAATTATCCCCACTGATCTACTGTTTCAATTCAAACGAATTCAATATCTAGTTTTGCTGTTACTATTAACAAAGCGCCAGGGCAAACATTTCAGTTAGAAGGGGGTGCATTTGAAAAAGCCATGTTTTTTTCATGGATAACTTTATGTATCCTGTTCGCGTTTCTCCAATGGCCGAAGTCTTCCCATATTTGCACCTGACAGGAGAACATGTAGTATAGTAAACAGTAGTATTCTAGAATAATATTCTGTTTTGAGCTCTTTTAAAGAGGAATTATTTATTAAACGCAGATATTTTCAACTTTTTAAATTATTAATGGTTTAAGTTATTGTATGAATTTTTGTTGTTAATTATTATAATAAAGTATGTTTTCCCACATTTTTTTAAACTAAGCTCAAGGAGCATTTAAATTTCAATGGTCCTAGTCAAGCAATAAAAAACAATCATTTTAGTTTCTTGCTTATAATTATGACTTTTTTATATTATTTAAAGACATCAACGTGAGTGAAGCCGCGGGTAAAAGCTAGTATACTTATAAATATATCAGTACTGCGCAATATGCATATTATAATTAATTTAACAATACTAAGTTAAGAACAAGTTTAATAATTACCATTGACCACATGGTCTTGTCATATATAAAATTATATGCAAATATTAACACTTATCTTGATAATTTGTATGATTTATAATTAATCCCTTAAATTCCGATAAAAAATTATGCGACCCAATACCCCCGTTTAACACGTAGGCCACCTGTAACACGTATGTGGTGTATTGACGGGGAAGGAATAAATAAGCAAATCCTTCCTAAACATTGTCAAAGTCGTTTTATTGCATTCCAAAACCTTCGAAATTATTTCATGGATAACAGTTCACAGAAAATATTGTATTTCGGAAAGACGTATATATACGTCCTGGTAAATTAACGCACTGGCGGAGCAAGACGTTTGTATACACTGGTGGCACTTAAAGAGACAAAAATGGTATTGTAGTTTTAGCGTCAATGTATAGTAATATTGAATTCAATACATTTTTATTGTATGGAGGAGGGCGCAATGAAAATTATGATTGAATATTTGGTCGCAAATATTCAAAGTTTGAGAAGCTCTGTGTGGTAACGTTCGGTTACCTCTTACATCCAACCCCCTTGTCTACCTGTAAAACAGCTAGATGTGTAGGAGAAACTGAATAATCAGCAGACATTATTTCCAATCTTATTTGATATATTAATTCATATTAACAATTATTAAACAGAACAATACAATTCTAATTAAGGCTTATGATTTATCGTAGAGTGCGGAGGTGAGATTCTATAACACGGGGATACTACTACAGGCCCTTCATTAATCTAAGATAGCTTAAATACGCTCAATTATAACTACGTAGCTCACTAATAATTAGCTTCTACTTAATCAAGAACACAGTACCTGAACCTTTAATACATCGGATCCTCCACGGGGAACTTCAGGCACTTTCTTCGGCTTGACCAAATGACGATTGCTCCACGCTCTGTAATCTTTAACTAATTCTCAACTTTGTTCTCCTATTAGCACACCTCCAACGTATCAACTTCAGCGTGTCAACAACAACGTGTAAGAAATTCGCTTTCTTCTTCTTCACTTCTTTTCTTACTTCCCTGCTTCCTGCCAACTCGCGAAAACCGAATTTATATAATATACCTCATTTACATAAATCACGTTCCCTTTCTCGATGAAAGTTGGTTGAATTAAATATTTTATTTAAAGAGATGAGGAGATATTAGTGGAACTGCGTATAGATCCGTCACAACTGTTCTATGGAATTAAAAGCAGCTTAGTAAGTAGGACATTTTATTCATTACTTGTAGTTACCTATTCACTCCACTGGGTATTTCATAAAAAATGTATGCTAAATGTATATGTTATAAGTAAATGCTATATGCATGTATTTTTTTTAAGTTTTTGAAATTTCAGCATTCAGCTTTCGATAGTATTGAAAAACAGCGCATCTTTTAAAGGAACAAGATTTGAATTTCTAAAAATGGAGTTTACTCATCTTTTACGCCCCCGTAATTCCTCCCCTTTGAACTCAATTTTCGCAAGAAAAGTTCATACCAGATATCTACTCTACAAAAGATACACGTTCGCCAAATTTCAAGTCCGTTCGTCTAATAACTCGAAATTAGAGATTTTAATCTTTTATCACCAACTCCCCCTGGAATCCCATTTCCACAAAACCCGTCCATATCAGATCTTTACTCAATAAAAATACATGCTTGCTAAATTTCAATTCGCGTGGGTCTCAGCTCTAACGGTAATTTTTATCTGTAACACTTCTGGAACCCTATTGGATATCGATTTTAGCAAAACCTTTTCCTGGCAGATCTCAACTCAACAAAAGAAATATGCCTACTGAAGAGGCGCGTATCCGGCAGGACAGAATCCGGTACCTTCAGTTCCGTAAGCCCATAACGAACTGCTGGACCAAAATGATCACTGCTGTCCGGAGGCTGTTGTTGGGAGATAATACCGCTACACACTCCCCCATAAGTGAGTCGGTGGATAGGTGAATGAACGGTATATTTGTTATGGCGAGCAAGTTGCGTGAAAAGTTGTTGCTTTGGAGGAGTTGCGTGAAAAGTTGTTACTATTAATTGGATGAGTTGCGTCAAATGAGTCGGACGATTTTACTGCGCCAAGTGAGTCTGGCGAGTTTGTTTTGCTGCGCCAAATGAGTCTGGCGAGTTTGCTTTGCTGCGCCAATTGAGTCTGGCGAGTTCGTTTTTGTTTCTCTTTTTACGGATAGATGGCATCCCGACATATCAGAAGGTTGCCTTTTCTGAATTAAGCCAGGGTCACCAATAAAGTGGCCCGCATCCAGCAGGACAGAACCCGGTATCTTCGGTTCCGTAAGCACGTAACATACCACTAGACCAAAATGATCAGTTCGGAGGCTGGTTACTGGCTAATATAGGTGATACCGCCCCAGTACTAAATTTCCGGTCTGTACGCCTAGTAGTTCTGAAACGAGAAATTTTTTCACACATATCCTTGCGTGTCGAATTACACAAAATCCGTTCTTAAACGTTGCCAAATAAAAAAATGTTGTCAAATGCTGCAATTTTTTCTAAAAACGTTTAGGAATTGTTCTCGATTATTGGCTACATATTAAGGTATTTGGCGACTTCAAATATGCACGCACAAACACTTCGTTAAGTGAGGGGTCTTAGAAAAAAAAATCTATATCTTTTCTTTTATTGACACAACAGCCCTGGGTGTGGGCCAAGAACTTCTTAAGAACCTTCTTCCATTCCGATCTTCACTTAGCAACAGTTCTCCAATTAGTCAATCTTAAATCTTTGAAACCATTCTCCATACAATCAGCCCATCTCAATTTGGGACTATCCCTAGCTCTAGTTTTAATAGATTTGTAATTGAAAATTCTGAACGTCAAGAATGAGGGATCCATAAGGGAGATGTGGCCCGCAAACCTTAAATGCCCCATCTTGATGGATTTAATGACACCAGCGTCCTTAAATAGCTTATATAATTCAAAATTATGTTGTTATCTCCACATTCCATTCCTATTCACAGCACCGAAGATATATATAAGAACTTCCCCCCCGCTATTTAATTAAGGTTCAAGTTTCAGTTTCATAAGTAAGTACTGGTCTGATAATTATTTTATAAAGTAAAATTTTTGTATGTCTTTCAAATATATATAATTTTGACTTAAAGAAAAAAAAAATCTCTAAAGTAAATTTTAAAAATGATTTGCATCGTACTGATGAGTCATTTTGAACTGAATGATTTACACCGAAATTTAATAGATGGGTTTGAGAGTGTGTTCAATGAGCTAAAGGTCACATGATCAATGTAATCATGGGTTTTTCGTTGAGTTCAAAGTAACTGCACTTATAACTTCTTCTCTGTCGGATTTTGTTGACTAATTTATGACCCCAAAAATCCTTTTTTATTGCACAAAATTAATATGTATTTTATTCTAAATTGAAAAATGCAAATTATTTTTATCAGGAGGCAGTTTTTTACTTGTTTTATATTTGGAAAAGTATGCGAGATATCCAGTTCACTGATCTCCAGTTTTCCCTGCAATACACCTTAGTTTTAAATTTTAAAAAATACGCTGTGGTAATATATTAAAAAAAACATGATATTTCTAATAGTTCTCAGTGAAATGACAATATGTAATAATGATAGCAATTTTTTTAAAATTAGTTATACAGTTAATCGAAAGAGGGTGCCCCATGTTTTATAAATAAATGATAATATATTTTATTTAAATATCTTAGTTTATGTTTGGGAAGTTCTCTTATCTTCTATAAATTTTATATTAATATTTAAGTTTTTTAAGTAATAATTAAGTATAATGTTAAGTTAATAAATATATATAGACTTAATATTATTTTATAATAATTTACTAGTTTTTAATTTTATGCGGTACTATTATACTTCTTTGTATCAAGCGGGAAACTTAATTTGTTGCTGTACTGACGAAGTAATTTTTATTATCTATTTTTATTTCATCGATTTTAACTCTAAACTAATAATTAATAGTGGGCTATAATTTTATCGTGATATATTAACAGTATTGTGTTTTTTACTTGTAATAATTAAATTTATCTTAATATTCCTTTCTTGCCCTATCACCCAGAGTAATAGCAAATTACAAGTGAAGGCTGGCTAGCCGCAAAACTTCGTTTAAACCTGCAATATTGGTTCCTAAGGCCAGGAGTTTGCTATTGTACTACTGTGGCTAATATTTCTTACAATCTTGACTAGTTATCATAGATTGTATAACTATTTTGTATATATTTATAGATAATATATATATTACAAAATATACAAAAAATAGTTATATACCTAAGATAACTATAGTCATGATAGAATAGATTTAGCCACAGAAATACTAGAGCAAATATATATATCTATATCTATCATCTATCTATCTATATATATATAAATTCTACTTATTTGGCGTGTTTAAGATAAAAAATAATAAACGTTTATGTTTTAAAAAATTTGGAATGATTTATTTAAAAAATATTTTGGCACAAATAGTACCTTCCTTGGAAATCAGAGCGTAAAAATCCCATTTATCGCACAATCGAAATCATAAATTACATATTATTTTTTGCTTACTTTGTTAAACAAAATTTTGATAGTAAATATCAAAAATATCTTGAATGGTTTTTTATTTAAATTTTGTTGAAATCGAGATGTTATTAGTGTTAGATTCCAGGCGGGAAATCTCAATGCGATAGTTGTGAAGAATGTAATATTGCGCTATCTCGTATAAAAATATTCAATAATACAAAAACATAAAGGGAATTTAAAAGACGCTTACGTGCACGCGTAGCGAAGAATTTAGTTTCAATAATAAAAAACTTCTTTGCGTCACATGCCATACGACGTCGACAAAACGTCACAAAAACGCCAAACGATGCATGGACACAGACAAAAAAGGATTTAATTACCTGTTACAAATTTCAGATCTGATAAATAGGAAAAGATATACAAGTAATAAAGATTCTTTAACAAATTATTCAAGAACCACCCTCCCCCGATGCCTTCCAGAAAAAAAATTGAATATTATCTAATCAACTGATTTTTCTGTTTACATTCGTTTTCACGGATCTAAAAACAATCATTCTCTTTACCCTCAACGCGTATTGTCTTCATCATTATCCATGTCGAATTCCTCACTGTCAACACGTCCAATATATATCATACGTACCATCCTCATTTGCATAATTTCCTTTTTCATCTATTTCAGAATATAATTCGCTTAAATATCATTCTATTTCTTCCAACAATTTCCTTTAAATCGACATTTTAGTAGAAAATGACTGAATTGCGTTTCAACAATCCACTAATAATAAAATACAAAAACGCTACAACTAAACTATTTTCATTTATTTTTTACCCAAAGTTCGTAGGCTATTACTATTACAAATAGAACTGACCACGTAGTAAATATTTGCAATGTTCGTTGTTTTGTCTCGTGGTTTGCTATAGCAGCTGCTCTGTATCCAGCATAAGATAAATAGTACACATACGCAATCGGGGGACATTTTCTTGAAAAAATTGGAAGTTTGAGATTTCAGAGCAGATAACCTAAGACAGTGTTTCTCAAACTTTCAGTATTTAAAGACCCAATTTTAAATCATGATTTTCTTAACCCTGTTCTCCCCCCTTATACAATAACAATATTTTGAATGTAATAACAATGCATTTTGACGCTAAAGCTTCAATACAGTCTAAACTGTAAACCGTACAAATTATCAAGATAAGAAATAAGTTTTGTATATGTTACTTTAACTAATAGGTTAAGCATTATGTTACTATTCCCGCCTAAATTTTAAATCAGAAAATATTACAATAATTACGCAGCGTATAATTTATTATTTTACTTTGTTAGAATGCTTTTTGTTTTGCTTCATTTCAATACATAAATAATTTTTTAAAATAACTTTTTACTTTCGATTTCTCTAAATGCTTGCGCCCCCCTCCCCACGTAGAGTTTTCCCACCCCTCAGTTTAAAGGAATCGCTTCTTTTATAAAATTTCAAAAAATTATTAGTTTTCGAAAGACTTCTCAAGGTAGATAATAGAGCAGTACATGGGATAATCACAAAAATGAAAGCACAAGAGAGATTAATATTACACAAATTATATATATAAGTATCTCTATATTATTAGAAAATTCTTGCAGTAAATTGAAGAAAATCGAAAACCTGGAATTTTTATATAACATTATTGATTAAAATTTCAAAAACAGTCATTTGAGCTCTCTGGTAGTTTTATAGGGTCAACAATGAGAAAATCTATTATAAAATCCTTAAAGATAGCAAACAAACAATTTGATATACTTACAATATTGCCTTATATTTTTGTTTTATTCACTTCCTACTATTATAGTTCACATTCTCTATATATTTATATATTTATCTTGTTCATATTTTCAACGTTAATGGAATGCATTTTAAAACACTCAATTGAGCTGAAATTTCTTATACACGATTATTTTGGATGACAATACAGTAATTTAATTATAATTAATAAAAATGAATTGATTAAAACTAACTATTCAAAGAATTATACAGCCACGTTGGCATCATGTTTGGCAACTTAGCAACCGTTTAGGCGACTTGTGTCAAAACTTGAAAAGACCTTTTTTCACATTTTAAAGCACTCATTTGAGCTGAAATTTTCTATACACTATTGTTTTGGGTAACAATACGATAATTTAATTATAATCAACTAAAATTATTGACTGAAATTAATTATTTAAAGAATCACAGATACAGCCATGTTGGCTTCCTTTTTAGAGACTTAGGACAAAACTTAAAAAGATTTTTTCCCCTCACGTTTCAAAGCTGAACAGTTGAGCTGAAATTTCATATATACGATTGTTTTGGATGACAATGCGATACTTTAATGATAATTAATAAAAATTAATTGCCACTTAATATTGTTATTCTAACATATGCATATACATAGTTATATTAATTGAACTATTTAATAAAAGTAACTAAAGTAATTTTTTTTTATCTAAGTAGGAATTGACTTAAAATTTTTTTTTATATTACTTGTTAACAAGTAACTTGTAACCATTAAATATTTTGTGTATCATTATCTGCTTTAAATATTACTTTATTTAAAATGATTCTTTTTTTTTATAAAATATGTTTTACGACGATAATATTATTTTTGTAATGCATTATGAATCTGAAGTTTATTATATGTTCCGCGACATTAAAACTATACACTTGTAAAGCTTTATAAAAATTAATTTAATGATTATTTTCTACCAATTTCTTTGTTTGAATATGTAATGGAGAAATTGAAAAATGACGTGTCATTTAGTATTATAATGGGAAAATTAAGTTGTTGAATGCATTGTTTTGAAGAACAATTCTCTTTACAAATACAAGAATATTTTTAAAAAATATCGCTGACGAAATTCATTTTGTGCAGTTTTCAAATATTTTTGAAATAACAAATCGCTATATCAATTCATTTTGTGCAGTTTTGAAAAATGACCCCTTTAAGTTAAGCCTACATTCCAAATCGTTATTTTTGATCGCTACTATTTCTCGATAACTTTCTCGTATCTTTAAACAAGTTGGTTAATCTAGAAAATGATTACATTTCTATTTCAATTGGCCACAATTTGAAAATGAAATCGTTTTCCTTAGAACTGCGTGTTTACTTTAAGGGACATTTTGTTTGGCAATAATACCCCCACAGCTCCTTACCCTGATTGGCTGAATTCCCTAAAGATGAGGACTTAACCAAATCCTCCTCCTTAAGACTTTGGAGAAACGTAAAACAGACGACTTATTAGGGCGAAGTTAAAGTATCTTCCCTAAGAACTCTTTCAGTGCCAAAGTAATCGAAGAAGATGGGGAAAAAAATTAGGGGAAAAGCGAACTTTAAAGAGAACTTATTTCCCGGCTAATGACGTAGTTAATGAAGCGATTCCGAAATCGTTGCCACTCGTCCGAAATTTCCCGAGAAGTATTTAAAAAATATTGCCTACCCTTTCTTTAGATAAAAAGCGCCACAAAATTAAACTTTCGAACTTTTCCCGTGGAAGAAAGTTCTGCAGGAGCCTCTTGATAGGTTACGCTTTATTAAGGTGAGGAGAAGAATACGTTGGCGTTTGGGAAACAATTTAAATTCTTCTTGTCAACTTTTAGAAGGGGGAAAAAAAGGGAAAAAAAGCTGCTAAAATTTTCCATAGAGTTAACCGTGACGGAATGAAAATACTAAGTGAAGAGGAAAAAATGGTAATGGGAATGAGAAAAAAGATTTTTCTTGTCGTCTAACACCACTAATGCCCCGAGCCCTTTCTAAGTTTGATGGATAGTTATTTTAAGGGTATCTATAATAGATAAGAGATTGATGGATTGTGGGATGTGTGTATCTATTTTGTATAAAAGTAATTACTGAGCAATTAATGAGGTATTAAAGTTGTTCCATTGAACAAAAATATATTTGTTTTCATTAATGCGTCATGGATTGAGCAGAATAATTATTATTTTGTTGTGAGAGGAATTAAAAAATAAAAAAAATATTAGACAAATAAAAATTTCTTCGCTTCTTATTAGAATCATTTTAAATTACATTCTCAGGAAGACTTTTGATAATTAATATACTTAACACAGTGCTTCTCAAAGTTACAATATTTGCGACCCAATATTTAATCATCATTTTCATTGCGCCCCCCCATACAATAACAATGCATTGAATTCAATAATACTATACATTGGCGCTAAAGCTACAATACGACTTTAACTTCTTAAGTGCCATCGGCGTATATATACGTCTCACTCAGCCGATGTGTTAATTAGCCCAGACGTATATACATGTCTTTTAGGGTACAATATTTTCTGTGCACTGCTGTCCTTAAAAATATCCCGAAGGCTTTGGAATGCAATAAAAGGACCTTGACAATATGCTTGAGAAGGATTTACTTATTTCAGATTATTTGCTTATTTATTCCTTTTCTCCAACCCCTCCCCCTTCTCCAGTACATCACATACGCGTGCCTCTTGTGTAAAACAGTTGGCGTTAAGGAGCGAATCGCGTAAATTTTAGTCGGCAGTTAAGGGACTAATTATAAACCGTACTAGTTAACATGATAAGTGTTAATTTTTATATAATTTTATATATAACACTCCCATGGGGTCACTGGTCATTATTAAACTTGTTCTTAACTTAGTATTGTTGTATTATATTATAAAAAATATTGTATAGTACTGATACATTTATAATTGTATTATATCAGTGTAAATGTGTATTTAATTTATTATTATTTCAGAATGTATTTTTGTTTGTTTACTTTCAGTAAATTAATAATTTTTAAATCATCTTTTGTTTTCAACTGCTCAATATGCTCGCGCCCCCCTTGTA
>BMAO01005616.1:0-159591 GCA_019973975.1 Trichonephila clavata | reverse complement strand
AGAAAGTAGAAAATAGAAAGACTGATTTTCAGCATTAAAAAACTAAAATTTATTAAAAAAAGATTTCTTTGAATGGAAAATAAATTGATTGATTTGAACATACCAAATTGTATTAAAAATCTTTAAATTTCATAGGAATTTCATTAAACTTACCAATAATTTTATTTTATATAATTATTCCACTTAACAAATGGTTAGAAATTTGTATTGTTTTTAATATAACAATTATAAATCAAATAATAAATATAATGTTTTCCGATAAAAGGAATTTAGTTAATTAAACCAATACTTAAATTAAGTGTTTTAAATTCATTAGAATTTCCTGCTTCAGAAAATAATGTAGGCAAAATGCAGAATCTTCCTCCAAATTGTAAACACAATATATGTAGAGAGAGACCTTACATTTTTACTTTTAAATTAGTATTAATGATACATAATTTGTTCTTGCATTTCTTGGTATAAATATTCTCGTAGAAAAAAAATTAAGTATTCGAGTATTCTTTTTTCACATTTTACAGAAAAATGACACCTTTAAATTGACGAAGGCTTCATTTCATAGAGAATGTGATGACTACGGGCCATTTTCCAATTCCATGAACGTTATTATTGACAAATCTTAACACGTTCACCAGATCAAATAGCAGAATAAGCAGTTTTACAATAAATAAAAATATCTCTAATTGTTAAAAATAATTAACTAAATTTTGTTTTTTAAAATAAATATGTTATAGAATACACATATTTATATAAATATTATATGTATATTAAATAAATTATATATAATTTATTATTTTATAAAAAATAAATATTGTAAAGTGTAAATAGGTAAAAAGAATCTAAAAATAATTTTAGCAAAATCTCTCAAGTAATATATAAGGACTCTTTTTAAGCAGTGATTCCCAGAGTGGTCTATACAGACCCCTAAGGGTCTATGACGACCTGCAAGGGGTTCACGTCAGCAAAAAAATAATTTGGGGGTCCACTGAGGTGCAAAGGTGAGTCTATGAAGAACATAAAACAAGAACGGGACTTTAGTTTTAAAAGAAAATTTAATCAAGTGGAAACCAAGTTTTACCCGTTTAACAGATTTATTTACTAAATTTAATGAGGTTAGTTTGTACTTACAAGGGGACAGCATAAATTTTATTAAAACAAGAACTATTTAAGCATTTCTCTCCAGATAAGCTAAAGAAGGATAATACTAGAGTTCCCGAATTTTATCAATTGGACACAGACAATCTATCAGGTCGTAATAACCTACGTTCAACAGTTAAATGTCTTTAATACAGATTTTGAAACCAGGTGTGAGAATGCTTTAACTATGGTAATACCACAATCGGCAATGGATTCATATGGTCACATTGAAGAAAAAAATGTCACCTTACAATAGGAATTAATCGTAATGACCTCTAACGAAGATCTTAATGTTTAGAAACAGATGTCAGGAATTTTGGTTTTAAAAAGTGAAACCTGTTATTAGTCCTGAACTATAGAATATCGCGAGGAAATTTTAAATTGCTTTTCCTAGTGTGAAGGAGTTTCAGTGCGGTTGCCTATCTCCAAAACTAAAAAAAAACCAAAAAAACTGGACACTACTAACAGGGAGATTTAATAATAAATCTGACAAAATTGATACCAAATGTTGAAAATTTGGTATTGTAACACCAGATCCTCCCATTAAAATCATTTGTTTATTGTTTAGTTATCTTATTTAACAGTTTTATTTATTAATTAACTTTTAATTTAATTAATTCACAGTGATTTTTGAATTTTAAACACTATACTTCATTACAGTTAGAAATTTAATTCTTTTAAAGTAGAGGTAGTAATACCAGCTGTCAAAAAGACAGTTAAGTTGATAAATTTACAAAAACTTAATATTAATTAAGCAGGGGTCTATCCCAAACTGAAAAACATGGCGAGGGGTCTATGAGACAAAAAAAGCTTGGGAACCTATGTTTTGAAGAGTCCAGCAAAAAAAAAAACAACAAATGATTTATAACATATGTAGTGAAAATCACTTAACACGAAACTGAAATATCTTTTTGTGTTAAAAGAATTTCGTGTTATATAAGAGATATTGCAACAAAAAAAACATATCAACAAAATTAAGTTTATTAGAGCTTATTTTATCTACATAGAATGTATATGCATGTATTTCATAAAAATCAGTGAAACAAAAACATTCACAAGAACTAAATTAAATTTAATACAAAATTTTAAAGTTTTTTGAAAAACAAAACATTTATTAAGTTTTGAGAAAATAATCTAATATTTTTCTTTGCATTGGCTTTTTTATCATCAAACTGTCAACAAATTGTTCAATGTCGTTCATTTTGTTATTCATTTCACCATTGGGATGCATGTGTGTATCTTAAAACTGCGCACACTTTGTATTGTGTTAAGATAAAAGCACAGCTAATTTCTAATTTTTTATTGAAGTAACAAATATGAAAAAAAAATTTTTTTTTTGTAAAAAGTCATGCAATTAAAATATGATACTATTTGGTATTTTCAAATCAGGCCATATATTCAAGGGAAATCTACAACTTTTCATAATACTTATTATCTAATGTCTTAAATTTAATCATTTGCATTTTTTTTCCAATTATCTTTTATTAACTAGGAAACTGCATATCATGAAAGGTTTCTGTAATATACTCCTGGGTATAAAAAGCTGCATTTTGAGGAATAATTCTATATGTTTAATTAGAACATTAATTTTTATTTTATATTAAAATATTTTTTGTATCTTTTATTGTTTTTTAAAGAGCCGTAGCTGAGTTGTGATTCGAATTTTGATTTTAGCGAAGGTCTGTCGTGTGAAATTCTGCAAGTGCTAATTATAACGTGAAACTGGTGGTATTGTGTACAAGTTAGAATAATACCAGTTAGTGAACCAGTTTATGTGCCACAGTGGTATTCAAGCTTTTTAAACTCACGTAATCCTCAGAACTGTAAGGTATTTTCAGGGAGCTCCATTCCACCCACACACAAATACTATGAAGAATGCAATTATATATATATATATATATATATATATATATATATAAAAAATAATATTTCGAAGTAGATCAACATGTTATAGGTACTTCGTGTAAAGACAATTTTTTTAAAAAAAAGTATCATATTTTTCATCAAAAATTTAATTGTAATTTTTTAATATAATTTATTCTCACTAATAATATTAATTTGTGATCTAAGTGACACTTACTCATGCGTTATATTCAGTAGCTAGAATATGTGCTTGCATTTTTTAATACAAACTGTTAAAGTCTAGATTTATTGAAATCATCTGCAATCACATTTCTTATTCTAGGTGTTTCATTTTTTTTATATATATATTTTTCTTTTTGCCCGCAGATACATTCAGAAATGTTTTTCCATTTAAATTCATAGTTCTGAAGGGCATTAAAATGTTTACACTGCGAAACAAATCCCGTGTATTTTTCATGAATTTGCAACTTAAAATTTAGGAGCTGTTCTTGCGTAAACTTAGATTTTAATGTCGAATTTATGATCTATCGAAAAAAAAAAAAGTTGCTTCTTCTCTTTCATTATAGGTATTATCTCCGCAAACGAAAAAAGTTTCCTTTTTTTATTAGAAAACTATTTAGCTTTGCAAAACATTGTACTAACGAGTATAAAATTATTCAATTGAACCCCGGAATAGTAAACAATAGAATATAATGTTAAGAAATTCCACAATTATGTTAATCGCTATTTAAATTTCATTCTAGATAAGGAATTTGAAGATTTGGCTTTCTTCTTAAATCCTAAAAATGATTTTACTTTTTAAAAGGACAGGAATACAGAATTGCATATGTTATGCTATATTTAATACCATATATGATGTTCTGCAATAAAAAAATTACCAATAAAATGAATTTTTAAAAAAATAATATTTTTATTTTAAGTTTTTAAATTGACTAAATGCTATTAATTATATTTTTATTGGCTCTGGTCTATAACTAAATCTAAATCTAATGCTAGGATTTTTTGAAGATTGGCTACGATCTCTGAAAAAATCTAAATCGTATTGATTAAAACGTATTTTTGTTTTATAAAGAGAAAGGTGTGATTCCTTAAACATTCTTTTTTCACATTCAAAATTTCACTGTTAGTATAATTTTCAGCATTTAGTGGTATTAAAATATTTTTAAAATCAAATTATGAGTTTTTGATATTTGTATAATATTTTTAAATATGCAATAACTTTTTTTAGAAAATTGTGGGTTATTGAACACATAAATTTAAATATCTTTACATAGCTAGTATGCAAATTTTGTTTTATCAAATCTAAGCAAAAATACCCAGAACTCTCAAAAGCGAATCCTTTAACACTCTCTTTGGGGGGAGGGGAGCGGAAATGGGATAGTTTTTTTAATTTTATTATGTGCCAGCTGCAAAGATCGTTGTTTGTCGTAAGGAGAATGCATACAGTGAACGGATGGACCGGTCAGCTAAAGATCCTTATCAGAGAAAGAAAAGGGGTCCTATAAAAAATTTCACAGCAAGCAGCTTTTGCTTGAACAATAGAGAAGGGGTCAAATTCTGCATAACACAACACAGTACCCGTTTGAGATGTTGGGACGTTTCTTCCGCCAAAGGGGAAGGACAGTGTACATAGAAGCAGCTAATTGCTTAAACGGCTTTTCATCGTATTTTTTGGCATTGGCAACAATAAATCCTTATCTGAGAGAATGTAGCTAGATTTATAGTAGTTTCTAAAAAGCCTTACTTGGAATGAGAGGCAGGCAAAAATGAGAAAAATCTAAAACAATAGGGTGTAGAAAAACCAATGGTCAAAAAATGTGTCTAAAATATATTGCCGCCAGTGATCTTCCCAACTCCTTAAAAAATGAAGACATGGCAGTTTTAAAGAGAGGTCATCGATTGTGTGGAGACAGAAAGACAAGCAAAACTGTCCTTTTTTTTTACTCGTGTAGAAGGGGATATTTACCATACTAGGAACTACTTTCTTCCTTTGTAATAACTATCAAAATTCAAAAACCAGAATATTGAATAAACTTAAAGCAAAATAAAAAGAGATTAAAAGCACGAAGGATTTTCACTTTGAATTCAAGAAGAATTTAAGAATAATCTCAAACAATTAAATTTTTCTTTCGTGTGAAAATCATTAAATTTTTCTTTCAACTCCACTTAAACTTATGAATATTGCTGCTGCATTTTTTTCCCCAATAACAACAATAATATTTTCTACCGATTTCGATGCACACCTCAATAAAGTTATTTTCAAATAAACAAAAATTTCTAATTAAATTTATATTTTATTTAGATTAAAAACATTAGAAATTTAAAAAAAGTTATTTGTAATAAAATCTAATGTATACATACAGTAGCGCACACAAACATTTGGTTGCCTCCTATGTGCGCACACTATGTAAAACAGATTTTGTGCTCAAAATTTCATAAAAAGCTAGCCATTTAATTTGTTAAGAAAAAAACTTAAAATTTGTGAAGTGATTTTTAAATGCTACTCCTCCTACAAAAGTTTACATACACGCATGAAATTTGATTTACGAGAAGGTCAAACTATGCATAATAAATGTTGGTATGGGTTTTGAAATAACATTATTGGTATTCGTACAATACTTCTTTGTATGAATGCTTATTGAAAATTCCTTAAAAAATGTATAAATTCTGAGCTGAGATCAATTATTTTGAAAAAAAAAATAAGTATTGCTTTGATTTAAAAATGCATAGCAACTTTTGTTACATGTACTATTAGCAATAGGTAAAAAAAAAAGCATTATGCACAATAGAAAAAAAGCCTTAGCATTTTAAATAAAGGCAAACTAGTTATTTTATCTTTCCGAGATAAGGTAAATTTTATAGTTTTGATTTTCATAGGGATGTGAATAAAAACGAACGCAACAGTTAACCTAATTCTGTGTTTTTTAAATTTAGAGCTTTCAAATTGTGTCAGGTTATAGAAAAGTAAAAAAAATAAAATAATTTAAGCTAAAAAATTAAATTTGATTTTCTGACCGATTTTTGCGAATCGTACTGTGTCCTCTTAACAAAATAAATGGATTTGTGTTTGATCTATATAGAAAAACAAACTATTGAATTGATTTTATTGCAATTGAATTAAAATATTCTTTACTATCTGGATTGAAATTAAAGTTTTGTCTGAAATTATAAAGTCAAAATGTCCATCTTCATTAATTAATAAACTTTCTTTTTATTATGATCTTTATTTGAAAATATTGAACTAATGAAATTCAATAACATTTGTATTCAATTTTTTTGTTGATAATAAGTGTTCCCAAATTATAGAAAAAAATTTTCCTTCTTTCTTTTTCCAAGCTTTGACAGCAAGTTTTCCTCATTCTGAAGCACAATTATTCTTCCATAAAAAATTCAATAATGAAGTAAATTTGACAATATCAATTAACTTGGCAATTGCTCGATAATTATTGCCAAATTTGAATTTTTATGCAGCTTTTGCAGTCAGCAATACTCTTAAAAATGAATTATTTTACATAGTATATAACTAAAAAAATGAAATAAACAATTTTAAATGTATTTAAATAATAAAAACTACAATGCCATTAATTTTAAAAATAAAGTTTGAGAAAAAATATAACACACGAACGTATATTTTTTGCGGCAGTTTTTGAAGGAAAAAAAAAATGAATATAGAATTTTTTAGAAATATTCCCAAATCTTATATTAGAAAGATAGCTGCATTTTTAAGAATAACATTAAAGCTACTTTTGTATTTGTATAAATAAATTTTGAAAAACCGAATGCAAGGATTATAACATTTAATTTTGACTCTTATCTCTTTGATGTGAATGTGGTGTGGCAGTTAGGGAAGGATGTACCATCTTCCGCCATCCTCTTCCTCTTAATAATGTGCAGATATAGCATTTCCAATAATCAAATATCAAACAACAAATTTTAAACTAAAACAAATGTAAAATTTTTTAATAACATTACTCAAGAAAGTAATAGAGAGCTATATTTACATCGCACTATAAAGCCGCATGAGCGCTATTGGTGAAGGTTCTCATAACTTTGAACCATGGTCATGTAATGAGGATGACTCCTCAGCTGTCACCTGCTTCTCCTAACTTCCACACCACACCAACGGGAGGACATTTGACCCCTCGACATATTTAAAGTGCATCGGCCTCCTTTGCACGGCGGGTTTTCAGCGGTACCAGGCTCAAACTCATGATACGCCAGCTACGAGCTTGTGACCTTGACCACTACGCTACCACGGCCTAGTGGTCAAGCTGCTCAGAAAAACTAGCAGTACATACATAATTCGATTCAAGGGAATTATATAAAAAAATAACAATTGAGAGAAGCTGAAAAGTTTTATTAATATTTTATCTAAAAAGCTTCAAAATTAAACAAAAAATAAACGAAGAAAAATTTGTTAATTATTTTTTATTGAAATAAATTTTGCAATCAAAATAAGCTTTTCATTTTTAAAAATTTTATTAGCATATCTGTGTAAATCAAATATTAATTTTTAACATTAAAATAAAGAGTAGTGAAAAATAGTATTTTGAAGATAGAAATAATAACATATAAATATATATAATAAAGCATTTATAAAAAAAAGTTTAATCGTAAAAATATTAAAAATAACAGTGTATGAAAAAACACAGTAACTAGAAAAAAGTTTTATTGAAAAAAATAAAATGTAAATATATATATATATTTATATGTATAAATAGATTTATAGAAAGAAAACAAAGAATGTAATAATAAATAAAGATAAGAGAGAAAAAACTTTAAAACTTAAGTTTATTTATATATTTAATACTATTTTAATATATTTCAACAATTTTTATTTCATGTTTAAATATAACGAGATCTCCTTACTTTTAAAAAAATACCAATAGTTTCAAAAGAAAATTAGAAATTTATTTAAAAAAAAAAGAATTATATGTGTAAAGGAACTCTTTTCAAATTTCGTAATTTTAAAATTTTCTAGACTATTTCTGAGATTTTTACATTTCATGGTGGATTTATATGAGTAATTTACGTTCTCAACAAAAGTTTCACATCCAAATAATGTGATTTCATTAAGTTAAAGTACCCTGAGCCTTTTCAATACATTTAGAAGTCCACCTTCTAAGTTTATGTGAGGGTACACCCGAAAGTTCAAGTGAATTTTAGAACTCCGTGGGATATGAAGTACTTTGTTCTTTATTCATGATTGTATTCATTGATAAATATTTCTTCATTTCTTCCCTCCCCTACACGTCGTTTAAATTTCCAATGTTGATTTTATGGACAATGTCATTGTTAGGCGCCAATATTGATCTTGCGCGCAACCACTGATCCCAATTTAAATTTTGTTGCAAGCCCGGGTAAATTTGAGCAATAAGATTTGCATCATTTTCTCTCTTCTACATTACAAAATTCTTTGGAAGTAAAATATAACCTCCAGCATTTGCGTCCAAACATCCATAACCGATTTTAAATTGCGTCTCTGCATAATGTTCCAAATCTACGTCATTATGAAGATGCACTCTCATATTCGTTTTCAGACTTAATTTTTCAAATTTTGCCCATAAGCTTGATTATTTAATAGAGACTGATTTCATCTGCGACAGGATTACAGGGGGAGTTTTTGAAAATTCACCAGCCAATATATAATAAAAAGTACCATTCCTCCTATAATATCTGTACTATCTCGTAAATCCTGAAGAGTCCGATTTAACACTTCTATACCTTTCTTGTGAGACATCGTACTTTCATCCTACACTAAAAGCTTATATCGTGCCTTGAGAGCTATTTTTTTCTGATATTTCAGATGAGTGAATCTTCAAATGCAAGATTAAGCGATAATAATAAAACGGAATGTGCAGTACGACCGTTGGTCAGTAAAATCGCGGCTATACCAGAAGAAGTCATAGAAACTGGGTTTTTCTGATAGTCATTAATAATAAGTTTAGCAGAAACCTTTTTCCGGTTCCTCCAGGGGCGTCGAGAAAAAAGAGTGCACCACTGCCAGATTCTATTTTACGTAACACTTGTTGGAAAACGTGACTTTGTTCTGGAGTTAATTGAGGGATAAATTCTGTTACTTAATGTTGCAATGCTATAAAATCGTAGTTTAATTCTCAAGCAACTTCATTATCAAAGCTATTTCCGTCGACACGTCTTGGACTAATCATTCCAAAAAATCATGTAGCTTCTTCCCAACCAACCATTCTGAAAATCTGCGTTTATTTGTAGATGTATTCATTGAAAGGCATATTTATTATAAAAAAAATCTTATTTGGTAAAATTTCTTCTGCCATGTAGTCTTTGTACTTATTCCAAACATTCAAAGTATTAAATACTTTCAAAATTAATTAAACTAATCAAAACTTCTAAAGTAATCAAAAATTTTTATGAATCTGTCAATAAATATTACCATAGAATTTTCAATATCACTCTCGCAATTCGCTAAATTTTTATTTAGTTTCCCTCTTTAAAATGTGGTAGAAAATTTGCATTAAAATATCCGGGATTGTCGGAATAGAGAACTTCTTAGCCAACTTGGCGATATTTTTAAAAGTTTGAGTATGACATTTAACAAACGTAACGTAATAAACGTTATACGTTTAACTAGCTTTTACCCGCGGCTCCGCTCGCGTTGATGTTTTTAAATAACTGTCAAAGTCGTAATTATTATCATTAAAAAGTAATGTTACATCGTAATTTTTTTATTGCTTGACTGGAACCAATAAAATTTAAAAATTCTAAAATTGAGCTTAGTTTAAAAAAACTGAAAATATAATTTATTATAATAATTAACAACAAAAATTCAATAACTTAAGCTATTAATATTTTTAAAAATCGAAAGTATCTACATTTAATATATAATTTCTCCTTAAAAGAGCTCAAAACAGAACTGTGTACCATATTATATGTCCTTCCGTCAGTTGCAAATATGTGAAGATTTGGACATTGGACACACCGATCAGGCTACATATAGTTGGCAATGGGAAAAACATTACTTTTCTAAATGCACCCCTGCTACCTGAAGAAAAAATGTTAGCTTTGTTAATAAAAACATTAAAACTGGGGGTATTGAAATCGTTTGAGTTGAAACGGTAGGTCAGTGGTGATACTTGGAATTCGAGGTATGATAACACTGTATATCCCTCTTTTCATGACATATGTTAAAATATTGGCACCAAGTATATTCTGCATCAGTTTTGTGATCCAAAGCCTCGTTCCTTTACATAGTCGAGGAGCATCGAGATTTTGCATAACTGGTACATTTAGTTTTAATTGCAGTTTATGTGAGGGTACAAACGAAAGTTCAAGTGAATTTAAGAACTCCGCGGGATATGAAGTGCTTTGTTCTTTATCCATGATTGTATTCATTGATAAATATTTCTTCATTTCCCCCCTCCCCCGCACGTCGTTTAAATTTTCAATGTTTATTTTATGGACAACGTCATTTTTAGGCGCCAATATTGATCTTGCGCGCAACCACTGATCCCAATTTAAATTTTGTTGCAAGCCCGGGTAAATTTGAGCAATAAGATTTGCATCATTTTCTCTCTTCTATATTACAAAATTCTTTGGAAGTAAAATATAACCTCCAGCATTTGCGTCCAAACATCCATAACCGATTTTAAATTGCGTCTCTGTATAATGTTCCAAATCTACATCATTATGAAGATGCACTCTCATATTCGTTTTCAGACTTAATTTTTCAAATTTTGGCCATAAGCTTGATTATTTAATAGAGACTGATTTCATCTGCGACAGGATTACAGGGGGAGTTTTTGAAAATTCACCAGCCAATATATAATAAAGTACCATTCCTCCTATAATATCTGTACTATCTCGTAAATCCTGAAGAGTCCGATTTAACGCTTCTATAGCTTTCTTGTGAGACACCGTACTTTCATCCCACACTAAAAGTTTGCATTGTGGAAGCATCCTGCTTGAGAGCTATTTCTTCTAAAATTTCAGATGAGTGAATCTTCAAATGCAAGAGATTAAGCGATAATTTTAAAACGGAATGTGCAGTACGACCGTTGGTCAGTAAAATCACGGCTATACCAGAAGAAGCCATAGCAACTGCTATCTTCTGGGTTTTTCTGATGGTCATTAATAATAAGTTAAACAAAAACGTTTTTCCGGTTCATCTAGGGGCGTCGAGAAAAAAGAGTGCACCACTGCCGGATTTTATTTTGCGTATTACTTGTTGGAAAACGTGACTTTGTTCTGGATTTAATTGAGGGATAAATTCTGTTACTTGATGTTGCAATGCTATAAAATCGTATTTTAATTCTCAAGCAATTTCATTATCGAAGCTATTTCCGTCGACACGTCTAGGAATAATTATTCCAAAATCATGTAGCTTCTTCCCAACCATTTTGAAAACCTTTATTGCGTTTCGTTGTAGATGTGTTGATTGAAAGGCACATTTGCTTGTATTTGCTGCAAAATATCTTCCGCCATGTAGTCTTTGTACTTTTTCCAAAAGGTTTGAGGATTAGAAAGACCGAAGTTGAAATAATTATTGCGTAAAGCTCCCTAATTTTATTCGGCGAGTGACATTGTATGGCTTCCTCCATAGTAATATCTAGTATATCTTCAAAGTAATACTTCCACGTAAAATATCTAGGTTCAGTATAAGTAAAAAATTTTGTGCAAAATATGAATATTGTATAATTAGATTAAAAATTTCAAAGTGATAAACATTCGAAAAATCAAAACTTTTTATGAAACTGTCAATTAATATTGCCATAAAATTTTCAATATCACGCGCGCAATCCGCTAAAACTTTATTTCGTTTCCCTCTTTAAAATGTGGTAGAAAATTTGCATTAAAATATCCGGGATTGTCGGAATAGAGAACTTCTTAGCCAACTTGGCAATATATTTCAAAGTTTGCATTTGACATTTAACAAACGTAACGTAATAAACGTTATACGTTTAATAAAAAAAACCATTTAAAATTTGATTTTTGTAAAGATGCTAAATTACACTGTGTTTCAATTCACTGTGTTATAAATGTGAGAAATTTTCATTATTAAAATTTCCATTATTGACCAAATGCATAATTTTGCGCCAACTTGTTGGGGAGTAAGCAAATTCCTACGATTTTACCCGCATAGTTTCCGTTCCCGTAGGAATATGAAGACAAAATGTACTTTATGTTACTCGCTGATAATGTAGCTTTCCATGAGTGAAATAATTTTTAAAATCGCACCAGCCTTTTCCGAGATTAGCCGGAACAAACAGACAGACAGACAAAAATTTTAAAAATTGATTTTTTGATATAAACCTTTAAAGGCGTATATGCCTTTAAATGCATTTATTAAAAAGCTGCTAATTTGAAATTACAAACAGACACTTCAATTTTATTTATTTATATAGATTAATGCGTGCCTATAATCTATATAGATTATATAGATTAATGCCGATATGCAAAAATGTTCATTATAAGTTGCATGTGGCCTGCGGGCTTGACGCCTCTAGTGTAACATGATATGAAAAATTTTCTGGCTCGCTAGTGATTTTTCATGTCTTACAATAATAGTCTTTTTAATAAGACTTCTAAAAGAACAGTCAACTTTTAAATGGACTTTTTACGTGTTATTTTTTTAACATATTTGGATAAAATTTAAGTAAATTTATTAAATTTAAAAAATAAATTGAATTTATATAAATAAATAAGATTGAAGTGTCTGTTTGTAATTTCAAATTAGCAGCTTTTTACTAAATGCATTTAAAGATATATACGGTACTTATATCAAAAAATAAATGTCTAAAATTTTTGTCTGTCTGTCTGTTCCGGCTAATCTCAGAAACGGCTGGACTGATTTTAAAAATTTTTTCACCAATGGAAAGCTACATTATATGCGAGTTACATAAGGTATATTTTACTCACATATTCCTACGGAAATGTGAACTACGTGGAAAAACGTGAACCCCACCAAGTTGGCGCAAAATTATGTATTTTGTCATTAATGGAAATTTTAATAAAATTTTTCTCACATTTGTAACAAATAACTGAGACACAGTCTAAATTAACACCTTTACAAAAAGCAATTTTTTAAATGATTTTTTATTAAAATGTCTAACGTTTATTACTTTACGTTTGTTAAATGTCAAACTTAGAGAAATATCACCAAGTTATCTAAGAAATTCTCTATTTGGACAACCCCAGAAATTTTACCTAACTATACAATATTCATATTTTGCACAAAATTTTTCAGTTATACTGAACCTAGATATTTTACTTGGAGGTATTACTATGAAGATATACTAGATATAACTATGGAGGAATCCTTACAATGTCACTCGCCAAATAAAATTAAGGAGCTTTACGCAATATTTATATCATCTTAATCCTCAAACCTCTTGGAATAAGTATAAAGAGTACATGGCGGAAGATATTTTGAGACGACTGCAGCTAGTACAAGCAAATATGCCTTTCAATGAACACATCTACAACGAAACTCAATAAAAGTTTTCAGAATAGTTGGGAAGAAGCTGCTTTATTTTTGGAATGATTAGTCAGCAACGAGTCGACGGAAATGGCTTTGATAATGAAATTGCTTGAGAATTAAACCACGATTTTATAGCATTGCAGCATCTAGTAACAGAATTTATCCCTCAATTAACTCCAAAACAAAGTCACGCTTTCCAACAAGTGTTACACAAAATAGAATCCGGAATTGATGCACTCTTTTTACTCGATGCCCCTGGAGGAACCGGAAAAACGTTTTTGCTAAACTTATTATTAATGACCATCAGAAAAACACAGAAAATAGCAGTTGCTATGGCTTCTTCTGGTACAGCCGCAACTTTACTGACCAACGGTCGTATTGCACATTCCGTTTTAAAATTATCGCTTAATCTTGCTTTTAAAGATTCACCTATCTGAACTTTTAGAAAAAATAACTCTCAAGGCAGAATGCTTCCACAATGTATGCTTTTAGTGTGGGATGAAAGTACGATGTCTCATAAGAAAGCTATAGAAGCGTTAAATTGGACTCTTCAGGATATAAGAGATAATACAGGTATTATAGGAGGAATGGTAGTTTTATTATATATTGGCTGGTGAATTCTGAAAAACTCTTCCTATACACCAGCAGATGAAATCAGTCTCTATTAAATTATCAAGCTTATGGGGAAAAGTTGAATAATTCAGTCTGAAAACGAATATGAGAGGGCATCTGCATAATGACGAATATTCGGAATATTATGCTGAGATGAAATTGAAAATCGGTTCTAGATGTTTGGTCGCATATGCTGGATGTTATGTTTTACTTTCCAGAGAATTTTGTAATTTAGTGGAAAATTATGCAAATCTTAATGCTCAAATTTACCGGAGCTTGAAATAAAATTTAAATTGTGATTAGTGGTTGCGCGCAAGATCAATATTGGTGCCTAACAATGATATTGTCAATAAAATCAACATTGAAAAGAAAACACTGAACTACCCAGTGAGTACTTGCTGTTTTAGAATGAAGACTAGCTATATGTGATGTAGCTTTTCTTACGAATATTATGGGACATAAAAATAATTTAAATTTTAGATCACAGATAAAAAATTGTATTTTTCCTTCCCTAGTTGGTCATATATTTTCTTTTGGGGACGAGCTTTTGCTTTTTTTCAATTGATTTTTTAGAAAAAAATTTAACACACAATTCACATTTATTCAGGAACCAAATTCAATAGTGCTCCGAGTTGAAGGACTTGAAAATTTAGTATCCATTTTTGCAGGATTCTTTCAGAGCTGGGTTGGATGATTTTCAAAATGATAAAATAGCAGATCTTTTCACAAATCCTTTTTTAATTTCTCTGCAAAATGTTAACTGTTACCCAACTGAAATCCAAATCCAAATTATTGTCCACGGCACCGTACTGTACTGGAAAGTTAATATAAGGAATTATATTCAGTTTTGGAAATTTGTACCAACAAGTAATTTTTCATATTTATACAATTTAGCTGCCAGATACTGTAGTGGACTTGTATCAACATACATTTGTGAACAAATTTTTCTCATTATATATGAACATAACAAAATCAAAATATAGTTCAAAACTAACTAACTGAACTGATTAACAATAAAATCTTTATTTGTACTTTGGTCTCATTTATTATATTATTTTTAAATTTCCAATACTTAGACTTGCAATAATAATAAGCTCGTCGCATAAAAATTACTTAATAAGCTTATAAGTAACATTTTTTTGCCTTTTGCGTTTTTTCGAAAAGTTGGAAGTGACACGCATAATCATTTTTTATCTGAAAGTGGCGCTCTTCCTAAAAAAGTTTAGCCACTCTTGATATAAAGGAACGAGGCTTCGGATCACAAAACCGATGCAGAATATACTTGGTGCCAATATTTAAAAATATGTCATGAAAAGGGAAAGTATTATCATGCCAAACGAATTCCAAGTATCCCCGCTGACCTACCGTTTCAATTCAAACGAGTTCAATTTCCAGTTTTACTGTTGCTATTGACAAAGCGCGAGGGCTAACATTGAAGGTAGCATTTGGAAAAGCAATGTTTTTCCCATGGCCACCTACATGTGTGTCCAATGCCCGAAATCTTCACATCTTTGCAACTGATGCAAGAACATGTAATATGGTTTACAGTAGCATTATAGAATAATATTCTGTTTTGAGCTCTTTTAAAGAGGAATTTTTTTTAACGTAGATACTCTCGATTTTTAAAAATATTAATAGTTTAAGTTATTGAATTTTTGTTGTTACTTTTTATGATTAATTACGTTTTCAGTTTTTAAAACTAAGCTCAATTTTAGAATTTTTAAGTTTTAATGGTTCCAGTAAGGCAGGCATGTCAAACACGCGGCCCGCGGGCCACATGCGGCCCGCCAGTGCATAGGTTGCGGCCCGCGAAGACATTTTACAAAATAATTACATTTTACAAAATCAGGATTTTTAAGGTTTTTTTTTAATTTTAAACTTCATATTTCCGTTAAACTGTTTAAAATTTACAAAAAAATTAACCTGTTATCTACTCTAGTTTTTAAAAAAATCCTATTTAATTATAGAAATAGCCTTTAAATGCAAATTATTTTTAATATTTTATTAATTTTTTTCTCATTTAATTTTACTATATAATAAAAATTATATTTTTATTAAATTCTAAAAGCATTTATGAAAATAATTTGTTATAGAGATCGCATTACGATTCATCGTGTGTGCAACTTTTATTTCTCTTTGAAGAGTCCAATTAGTGAGAGACGAATAGCGTGACGTCAGAAGCAGTTGAAGTAATATTTTTTTAAAATTTGAAAACCCTAAGATTGCCAAGACAATACTTAATAGTTTGTGAATGAAAGTGGAGTTTGGTTTTCATTCATATTAAACTAAAAAGTTACTTAATAAAAACATAATCAAACTTCAAGAACAGAGTAAATAAATGTGAACTGACGATGAACATCGTAATTTTCAAGAAAAATGGGAACTGCACTATTTTTATGCCCAAAGCAAGAATAAAATATTTTACCTGACATGTAAAAACTGTAATTCAGTTGCTAAGGAATACAATTTTAAAAGGCACTATGACACAAATCTAAAAACAAACTGTCACAAATATGTTGCTAAACTTTGTGAAGAAGAGTTGTTGGAATTGAACTTAACTCTTAAAAAAGGAAAGAAAATGTATTCACTATATTTGTTGAGAGAGGAAGTGAGAGTGAGAGCATTAACTTCGCCCTGCTCAGCTACTCGAGGGTGTTTCGCGACGGATCATGGTTAAGTGACGAGGTCGGCACATGGACTGGCACCTCCTCACCTAACTTTCACACCACACCAATTAACCTTGACATATTTAATGTCAGCTTCATTGGTACAAGGCTCAAACTCATAAGACTCGAGTTCGTTACCTTGTGTGACTGCTAAGCTACCGCAGCCATCTAAATTTGTTGAAGACAATACAACTGCATTAAATTAATTATATATGTAACGCACGGTATAGTTCCGAGATCGAAATGTAGGTGCCGCCATTAGAATATGGGCTTGGTCCGGAAGTGTGACTGTACGAAACACTGTAGTACCGTCAGAGAGAGTTTGGATCTGGACAAGCGTGCGTTCCCCATTTCGATGTCCAATCCTGGACTATGTAAACTTTACTTATTTTCACTTATTTTCTCTAAATGTTTGTCTTGTAATTGTCTAAGTGTCTGTTCTTTGTAACTGTGCTATCTTATGTCATTAAATATATTAATTTACCCCGAGATTCTATTAATTACTTTTGGTTACCCCAAGTAAAGACGTAAGCGGCAGTTACAATTGGCACCCAAACGTCGGCCCAACCCCAGCTCTCTCTCGCTTTCCCCCCACAGCCTTAGGGGTGGAAGTGTTTGTCATCCCGACAATAAGAGGATTCGCACCCTGCGAATGAATATTTTCATCCAGAAAACCTGTTAACAGATAAGTGTTGTTTATTCTAAATAATCATGCTCTGTTATTGCGTGCGTGTGTATAAGATTATTATTATTATTCGTAGTATATATTGTGTGTTGCAGGAAAACAACATAATTGAATTTAAAGTTGATATTCATTTGTCAGTTTTCCTAATCTTTTGAAAACGAAATTTTCATTCTATCGGTTGATCTGATAAAAGCTAATTGAAGGTTAATTATTTATGAGTGCATATTTTCTTCCTAATTAAGAATTTTATGCTAATAACACGTATATGGTTTTGTTATCAAGAAATTATTGCAATTCTTATAATAATTTTTTTTCTGTTCTTTTTATGCCTAACATAAAAATAATTCTTTTGAAAGTATATGATTGATTACGAAGTATTACTATATAACATTTGAAACCTTGTATGTTATTGATAAAGTATTTACATTTCTGTTTTTATTTAAAATTTTTGGAAAATATTTTCAAGTATTCCTACTAAGTGTAAACAAGTTTGTACTATTGATAACTTCAGAGTGAATGAATTAAATTATGAACGGTATTTCTATTTAAACGTATTTGAATTGTTTTATAAATCCATTTCATGTTAACTGCTGAAACTCCTTTTGATTAATAATGAATATTATATAAATATTATTATTTTGGTTTTGATGTACTAAATTAGAAGATAGCTGATATTGAAGAATTTGTTTTATTTTAATATCATTAATATTAATTTGTAAATTAATTATCACATTTTGAAATTAGAGAATTTTATTGTCATTCAGCTAGTGCACATTATAGTATAGAGTATTTTTTTATATGTATTAGAAATTTTCAGATTGCATAAGTATTGTTTGACTATAATATTTCCAGATCTCAGAATTAATAGTTTTGAATGAACTTTAATTCATTAACTTTAATTGAACATTAATTAGCTAAATTTGAAATAGACTAAAAAACGACAAAAAATGGCTTTTTTGGGAAGGTCCAGAAAAGAGGATTTAAGGATGTTGGCAACATAATTGGGTCTGGTTCCGTCGGACAATCTCAAAATTATTGAACTAAAAGATCTCATAACCAATAGTGATTGATATGATGAGGAATTCGTCAAAGATGTGCTCAACGTCATTGTAGAAGAACGTACAACAACAGAAAAACAAAAAGCTATGGAACTGGAGGATAAACAGAAAGCTGTGGCTGTGGCACAACAACAAGAAAGAGATTTCGAACTGGAAAAGTTGAGAATTCAACTTGAAATGCAGAAGCTGTCACAAGCACCTGTTGTAAGCCAACAGTTAGAAAACCCGAAGCTTGAGTTAAATAGAATTATTCCGAGATTCAACTCAAAGGAAGATGAAATGGGTCTATACTTGACAATTTTCGAACGTCAAGCAAAGTTCTTGAACATTCCTGAAAAAACTTGGACTGCATACCTGATTGGCTCATTGGCACCTGATATAGCTCAGCTCATCGCAAGAGAAGATAAAAATGATGCTCAAAACTATGAAAAGGTAAAAGGAATGCTTCTCAAAAGATTTCGAGTTACAGGGGACAAGTTTAGGCAGTACTTCTCCCAACAGAAGAAAAACTCGGATACAACATGGCGAGACTTTTATTTCGAATTGAATTCTTGTTTTGAAGGTTGGATTAAAGAATTGAAGATAACCACGTTTGATCAACTTAAAAGTCTAATAGTTGCTGATTAAATAAAAAGAAAAACTCCAGCAAATATCAAAGAACACTTTCTGGATATTTGGGTAGATTTGAACGATCCTTTGGAATTGGCTGAGAAGTTGGACGCAAATGACAGCCTAAGGCCTGTAATGAAAAATAATCCAAATCAGACTTTTAAGAAGAAAGAAGAATTCAGGAAACCGTTTCCAAAAAAGAAAAGTCAACCTGTTGGAGGATATCATGATAACCACTCCCCAGGACCCTCTAGAACAGTGCCTAGATTCCCAAGTTCTAGAACTGAAGGAAGAAAGCCCATACAATGTTATGGATGTGTGACTCCTGGAGTCGTCAAATCAAAGTGCCCTACCTGCACGAGAACAAATGAAATAGAAACAGAAGTGAACTGTATGACGTTATTCAACTTGAACTCAGACTTGTATCCCTCAAGTGTGATTGTTCTCAAAATTTTTGGTGAAAAGATTGCTGTATGTGCGGATACTGGTGCTTCCCATACCATTGCAGGTGAGAAGCTATTTAAATTCTTACAAAAGCACGGTATCACCTTTACGAACAAAGTGATTTCCTTTATGATGGCTGATGGAATTCGGCAGACCATTACAGCTCTGAGAACTGTCGTCGACCTGTATATTGAAGGCAAAGTTATTCCAACAGAATTTATAGTATTACCTGAAGCAAAATTGAATAAGACTTTGTTAGGACTGGATTTCCTCAATGCAGCTGAAATCGTTCTTGACGTCCAGGGTGGAAAATGGCATTTTTCCGAAAATCCTCGGAAACAGTACAAATCCTTCAAGAAGACTTTAAAAGATTTTTGTCTTGTAATTGTCTAAGTGTCTGTTCTTTGTAAATGTGCTGTCTTATGTCATTAAATATATTAATTTACCCCGAGATTCTATTAATTACTTTTGGTTACCCCAAGTAATGACGTAAGCGGCAGTTACATATATTATTACTTTTTTAATCGTAAGTACAGACGAAACCATTTACTAAAGAAGAATTTATTAGTGAATGCTTAATTAAAGCGGAGGAATTTCCATATTTACTCGAATCTTAGCCGCTTTTTTTCCCAATGTTAATGCTACTGAAAATCGGGCACGGCTTAGAATCGAAGGGAAAGAAATTTGTTGGACAGGGTATTTAGAGCAATTACGGGGGTATGCATGTAATTAAAAGTTTATAATGCTGATAAAATAAATAATTATTCCTTTCTCATTAGTTCTTATTTTAAATTTATCTTAATTTCGTAAAATTTGATATCGATAAACCCTTTTATACTATTTTTTATTTTTCACGAAAATTTGTTGAGAATTTGGGGGTGCAGCTTAGAATCAATGGTGGCTTAGATTCGCAAAAAAAAAAAAAAAAAAAAAAAAAAAAAAAAAAAATGGTATTATGTCCAGCACAAATTCGAAAAATTTGAAGTGTAAGTTTAAGTCGAAATTCTGTAACCATTAGAGGTGATGAAATAGTCGAGAATTATTGTCGAGAACTGTAGTCGAGTCGAGTCATGTATTATTATTCATAATAGATATTTTTGATGCATTTAAAGATGTTTTGAGACAGAGTGTTCTTTGGGGAAAAAAAGTTGGTTTGTCTTGCAACTGACAGCGCACCTACCGTGACCAGTACTACTAAAGGAGCAGAGAGATTAAAAGAAACAAGGAAACAGCATGGTAACTTTAAAAATTTTCATTGTATTACTTCATATCGAGTACTGTTCTTGGGTATGAACTTGGATATATTAGACATGTTTTAAAGTAGTTAATAAAATTGTAACTATATTCAGCATGTAGACTTTAGCATCGTCGATTTGCTTCATTTCTGGAAGATATAGAATGTGAATTTATCGGTCAACCATATTATTCGAAAGTTCAATGGATTTCGAGTTATAAAGTGTTAAAACAATTTTTTTAATTTTCTGGATAAAATTATTATTTTTTTGGAAGCAAAGAAAAAATTATGAATGTGCTGAATTAAAAGATGAGAAAAGATAAAAGAAGAAAAAGATGCTGAATTAAAAGATGAGAAATGATGAAAAAAGAAAAAGATTCTGAATTAAAAGATTAAGTATTAAATGAGAAAACCCCTGGCTTTCTTAGTTGATCTTACAAGTCAACTTAAGTTTCAAGGCAAAAATCTTTTTGTTACTACGCTATTTGATATTAACGCTGACGAAGTTATTAAATGTTTAATTAAAATTTTGAGTATTTTTTGAAAAATAGTAAAAAAAAACGTTTTTGGCATTTTATTTTTTAAATGACTGATTATAAAGGAACTTAGCATGAGCTGTTTTAGTACAGGAATGTCGATTCATTTAAACAAAAAAAAAATTCCTACGCAACGATTTAGACATTATTTTCATAAAAACGCATCGATTTTGACTGATTTAAAAAAATCGTTAGAAATACAAATACTATTATTTTGTAAAAAACATTACACCGTATCGGGCCGAAATAAATGATCTTTCTGATTCTGTAATTATTTTTTGTCTGAGTTTCATACCTTAAAGTTAGTTAATTTTTTAAAGAATTTCTAAAATACTCCATCTCAATTAAACTTGGCAGCGTTGAGAAAGGTATACAATGTGCCAATCTACTTGAAAAATAGCTCTACTTTTTTTTGTTTTGAATTTAAATCCAAGTAATTACATAGAAATTTGTAAAAAAAATTGCAAACGTTGTAGAAATGTAACTATTTTTAGGCAAAGTTAATTAATATAGTCAATAGCGCAACGTTATGAAATTCCAGTTTGGCTGAAAAACCGATTTTCGACGCCAACTTTTGTCATTGTTGTAACAATAACATTATTACAACAATGCAGACACATTTGAAGTTGGCGCCCAAAACTTCATAACATTTTTAATTAATATCTTTTTAATTAATTGCAATATTGGAATATAAATGGTCAAAACATGCATTGTCATCCAAACTAAACGTGTATACAAAATTTCAGCTCAATGGTTTGAAGATATCAGCTTCAAAATTGAGTTGCAAGATTCCACCCGAACAAATTGCATACATACATACATACATACATACATACATACATACATACATACATACATACATACATACATACATACATACATACATACATACATACATACATACATACATACATACATACATACATACATACATACATACATACATACATACATACATACATACATACATGCATGCATGCATACATTGTAAGTTAAATAAAAGCTTGTAAAAAATGAATCGAGTATGATTGGAAGTAATTTTCAATGGAATAATTATATCTTTAATGAAAATTTTGTTTAATTAACACAAGGAGTAATGCAATTTTTTATCAAAAATAATTATTCTTGTTCAAATTGGGGAAGAGCGGTAATGATAACTTATGACATATGACACATATACTTGTGATTTCAAAGTATTTAAAAACCGTTGAAAAATAGCGTCAATAACAGTACCACTGTTAGCTGTCGAAGCATTTAGATTTGTGTTCATTTCGAGCTGGAGTTGATCATTCAAAAAAGCTATGAGTGGCTCGGCTTCTAGTAAACTGAAGTTAACTTTAAAATCACCACTCAAAATCATGGGAAGCGAGTGATAGTTTTTTTTAAAAAAAGAGCAGAACCACCTTCGGTATATGGTAAAAGTAAAAAAACCAGGAAATCTTTAATTTTTTGAACCGTTTGATTCGGAGAAATGTATACAACCACCGAAATCACTGTTTGTCCATTTTCAAATAAGCATTTTGCCGCACATATGTCCCCAATATCTTGACTAACAATACCCAGTCCACTTGTTTGACGATAAGTAATATCCATATGTCGAGCTACAACATGTGAGTTGTTCTGTTTACAATAGATCGCAACACCAGCTGCTCTGTGGCCCAGTCATTTAAATTGTACGTAGCAATCGAAATCAGGTATCGAAACACGTTCGTCATTGTCTAATCACGACTCTGCCTAAAGGACTTAGCTTCTTCTCTGATCCTAAAGAGAGAAAATAAAAACAAAGATCCCATGGCCTAGACCGCAGGGGGTGGGGAATGGAGGTGGAGCCCCTCCCGAATGAAGGAGAAAAAACAGAAATTCACTGAATAGTGCGCGCTTCCCCAACTTCCTGTTACGCATTTCCGTCCCTTTTCACGAAATCATTCCCACAAATCTCCAGCAATCGAGAGGAAAGATGTTACACATCAAAAATTATTTTCAGTCATGTTTAATTAAAATAGTATTTTAATGTAGAAATACATTGGAAAATAACATATTAAAAAATTACGGGCATTATAAGTTTTTGTTTTATGCAAAATGAGCAGATTAAGTCTCTGTTATGTACATTCATTTCAGTCTCCATTTAAGAAAACAATAAGTGTAGAAAAGTTGATCACAGAAAATTAAAGAAACAAATTAACTAATTAAAATAACAAGAAAGATAATAAAACAATTAAAAAATAAAGCAAAAAATAACAAGAAATGAAAAGTAAAAATTATCCAGAATGTAAATAAAATGCAATAGAACTTCGACAACAATCATTCGACTAATACAGCAATACAAAAATAGTATAGGACTATTCAATTGTTTTAGTTTCCATATTACATAACAGATGGCGCTAGCATTGTATTATAAAAACTATCTGGGTGCATATAGCGCTGTCTCGATCCACTCCTTTCTCGGTAACCCGGCATTTTCACTAACTCGCCACGCTTAGACTCACATTAAGCCGAGTTTTCGGAAATCGGCTTAACTGAGACTGTAATAACCAAAAGAATTTCGATGTTGAATTTTATATTACATGAATGAATGTAAAAAATAACTCTCACTTTTACATTTTTTCATTATTCTATGATCCCCATTTTATAGAACCTAAAATTGAAAAGCATATTTTCATAATTAATACATTTGAAATATGGAATCTAAGACTTTGAAATAAAATTTGTAGAGACATTTAATAAACAATAACTCATTTCACAAGAAAATGGCAAACAAATCAGCTGTTACTTTAGGAACTCTTTTTTTTAAAAAATTTAAACACAATATTTGAAATTGTACGACTGAAATAAATCTTGAAAATATATATTTTATTTTACTTTTAAATTTTGTATAAAAATAAACAATGAAAATTTAATTGTAAGCTTATTTAAACTGTTATTTATATCTCTGTCCCCTAGATGGCGACTCAAGTCCAAAATTAAAAATAAAGAACCTATTTCTAATTACTTCAAAATCGAAAGAAATCAGATGAAAATTATAAAAAAAAGGCGAAAAGTAAAAAATTGTGTTGGGTTTGGTATTTATAAGTGATAAACACATTATTGCTTTATCAATTTCATTGAAAATTGTTTTGTATAAATTACAATATTCTATCAAAAATGATCTATACAAATAAATAAAATTGAAGTGTCTGTTTGTAATTTCAAATTAGCAGCTTTTTACTTAATGCACTAAAAGTATATACGGTACTCATAACAAAAAACCAATTTTTAAAATTTTTGTCTGTCTGTCTGTCTGTCTGTCTGTTTGTTCCGGCTAATCTCGGAAACGGCTGGTGCGATTTTAAAAATTCTTTCACTAATGGAAAGCTACATTAACGGGGAGTAACATAGGCTATATTTTATTCCCGTATTCTTACGGGAACGGAAACTATACGGATGAACGTGAAACTGAATGCCAAGATGAACACCAAATTGAACGCCAAGCTGAGCTAATGAAGTTGTTTTGGTTACTGGCGACCGATGCTCTTAATGAGACATAACAGTGTTATATACGCGCACATCATAATTCGCTGACACGTGCCATGATTTTTTTTTATGATAGTTATCTCACTGTTCAGTTAAGTAGAGCATCGGCTGTTTCGGATGCACTTTTAAAAATAATAAATCAAGGCTTCATAAGCAAAAATCAATGCAAGAAACAAAAAATTGATAAGTTTTACGGTTAGTTTTAATTCTTTCTTTTTTTTTATTTACATTTTTAGTCACATTTAAACAATAGTTATTATTTGCTTAATATTTATATTGTAATCGAAGAATAATATTTTTCAAGGTATCTCTTTCATTTTTCTACCTCTCTGTTTTTCTTAATTCAAATTGTTCTTAATTTCTTAATTGTGAGTTTCTTTAATGTGGCGTTGCGGGGCTCAAGTGGCGTTATAGATAATTATCCCCATTTTTAAACTATTAGACGTACAGTCTTGACATTTGATAAGCAGTTTCCTTTCGTAAAGTAGAGAACCGCTAAAAAAATGGGTTTCGCGAATATGAACTACTAAGTTTAATTTCGGGAGATTAAGAGGCGTAATCGATAAATATTTCCATTTTAAACTATTTGATCATCCTGCTTGAAAATTGGTAGGCATGTTCCTTTCATGGAATAGAGTTCCTCTAACAAAGAGTAAAACGAAAATTGACCCCCAAGGAGGGTTGCGAGGGGTCAAGAGGAGTTACAGAAAAAAATTCCTGTTTTTAATTGTTAGACCCATATACTTGAAATTTGTTAAGCATGTTTCTTTTGTTGAATAGGGATCCACTAAGAATGTATTTTAAGCAAATCAAGTTCTGGGGGGGGGGGTGCAGGGGATTAACTGGGACGTATTGACAAAAAAAATTACTTTTTTTCGAGCTACAAGGACTATAATAATGAAATTTGGTTTGCATTTTTCTTTTGTTGAGTTGAAATCCGCTAAGAGCGGTTATTTTGGAAAACGGCTCTCAACGGGATTACGGGGATATTGATAGTAAAACTGTTTTTTTTTTCTGTTAGATTTAGACTTGAAATTCGGCTTGCATGTTCATTTTACGGAGTAGAGATCCACCGAAAAATTGGTTTTGCGGGAATCCACTTGGTTTTTGGGTTACGAAAGAGCGAACATCATTCTATATATCAATTTTAGAGATTTTTAGAAAACACAAATTAGATGAGTTCTGCCCCTTTTTTTATCAACAGGCGACAGTTACAGGTATAAGTATATTTTTCAATACAATCGAATTCTTAATGCAGGACTTAGATATCAATAATTTATACATATATATAAGCAGTAAAAATTTATAAAATATCATGAAATTCCCAGCGAAGCGGGCGGGTAACAGCTAGTATATATATATAAAATCGAGAATTTCTATAAAATCGAGGCCTAAAATTAATCATCACATAAATATTGCCAAATTTTAATTCTATTTGACTTTCATCCATATAATTATCCTATTTATTACAGTTTAGCTGGTTTCTGTGGGATCTATGGCGATAAAAATTATTTTTAAATTATTATCCTATCTTTGATATATTTGATCAACGACTCACTCGAACGCGATTATTACTGTGATGACCTCCTTTTGCCCTTTTGTTGTTTTACTGTAGCAAATTTAATTAATGGTAAAAAAAAACATTTAGAGTGAATAACTATATTAAAAATGTCCCAAAATCCATTTGATTTGAATTCTTATTAACGTCGCAAATTGAAGTTGCATGTATGAGTATTGGCGACCGCCATTTTCAACCTCCTCAAAAACGAGGATGACACTTAAGCTGTAGCCTTCCCCTTTCCAAACTATCACGACCACGGGGGGAACCAGAGCCTCGACAGATTTAACATAGATAATCCCCCTTTACAATGTTGAGTCTTCAGTGGCACCAAGACTCGAACTTATGACTCTCCGGTCACAAGTTCGTGATTATCTACTTAGTTGTCTACCACAGCTACATGAACAGTAAGGCTTTTTTAAAAATGTGTTACATACATACTCCAAGTTTTGCCTGCCTGTATTTATGTTACATCTAAAACCTATTAAAAATTCGTTGAAGATAAAATAAATAGTTTTAAAAAATTTAAAAATTTAAAAAAAATGTAAGATACTATTTAAAAATTTCAAAATGCTCCAGGCATTTCAATTTTTTTTAATTTCAAATTTCCACCTTGAGATAAATTTTTCAAAATTTTGTACAAATTAATGCGTACAATGTAATGTTTTAAATGGCAATATGGGATAAAAAAAGTATAATAAAGAGAAGATCCATTAAATGAAATGATAGTTTTTCTGCTTTGAATAGAAATGTTAAAGCTCTCCCGTGATATTTAAGTTAGAAAAATGAAGCAACACATTTCGGGTGTCATCTCTTAATCGTGCTAAAAATATCAAGATGGGTTGACTGTTTGTTAACGTTGCAATTTGAAGTTAAGCAAAAGCTATCCAGATACCTAGATAAAACATTAGTAATCTTGCTGTTCCGCAAGGGCGAGGCCCATTCAAGTAAAAAAAAAATAATAAAATTGTCTACTTTACTAAAAATTTTGTAAACAGAAAAAAAAGTTATATTTTAAACCGTAAACACCTATAAACCACAATTTCATTTTGTTGAATAAACCCCAACAATTCAAAGTTATTATAGTTCGTACATTTTTTAATTGAAGTGCAACTGAATTCATTGGGGGGGGGGGGGAAGGGAAAATTTCAAGATTAAAGAAAATTGAGTTCTAGAAAGAAAAATTACAGTTTGTTCGAGAGTTTGTTATTCAATTTTGCTAAAAGCATTTTCCTCACTTTAACAATTTGTCTTCTGTCCGGACAATCAACAAATGGAAAATTATTGCAAAGGCTCTTGTTGAATTATATTGGAAATTCTTAGCTACGGAGTTGCATTTTATATACATTCTTTAGTATTTCCTTTGTATATAACTATTTGAAATTTTGTATACATATATACCGTACTGTTTGAAATGCCTGAATATAGACAAACAATTTTCTTTGCTAATTTATTATTTAGCAAATAAGAGAGAAAGGGAAAAGTTACGAAGTTACTATGTTCGACTTTGATAACTATCTTCTAAAACCGGAGTGGACATTAAGTCGATCGCTATCGACCGGTGGACCACCAAGACGTTTGAGGGTGACCACCTTCACTGAAGCCTAACAATCATTTCATCACCTGAAATATTTTAAATATGCGGAGGGAAATCACAAGGGAAAATTTCGTTAAACAGAAATTACACTTCCCTGTCTGGAGACGAAGAAAATCGTGAAATCAATACTCTTGGTTACAGCAAAGAGTTCGCTAAATTAGCAAGATAAAGGTTCGTAAAGTAGAGGTCCAACTGTATCGTAGACTTTCTTTTATCTCTACACCTACGTTCAGTGACGTAAAGTACTGAATAATATTAGGATGGAAGTAATGGAGAATATTAGGGGACCCTAATATTCTCCATTACGCCACTGCCTACTTTACTGGGTGGACTGCAACGCATTGAAAAAATTAGAAGTAGCTTGTACCCCGGAAAAGTCTGCCCACCCTGATCTAAAACTAAACTAAAATACAACCTACATTTTCAATGTATTTTTTATTTATTTTCATTTATATTTCAAAGTAGTTTTATTAAGCAGTGACATATTTTCCCCAAGTATTCCGCCACTGAGTACAACCGGAGCACCTTTGGGGAGATGGTACAATGCTCTGTTCGTCGTATTCTGGATAATGTCTCCTTCAGATCGATTCTTCGTGGAATCTTTCTGGTTTTCACGGTCCCAGGAAATCGCCAAAGTTCACACAAAATGAAATGCAATAGTATTATTTAGATCTTTTGTTACTTTGTCAAGCATTTAATTTTCTCCTTCCTCGGCTATCTACCGGCAAAAGAGAGCTTTTGTAGAGAAAAAAATCTCACATGTACATCACGATTTCTTACACGTGAACACAAAAAACGCCTATTTTGCTTCATTTGCCCACGTATAGAAAACTATAGCTGGATATTGTTTAAACACACCTCGAAGTAATATCGAAATATTTTTAAAAATATTTCCATGTAAGAAAAATGATTTTATTATGGAATACGACCTAAGAAAAGAAGTTTCCGTGGTAGTCTAGTGGTCATGGTCATGAATTCATGGCTGGCGTTGACGAGTTTCCGGCTCGAGTCTTGATGCCACTGAAGACCCATTATGTAGAGGGGCGGATGCCCGTTAAATCTATAGGGATCAAAGTCCTCACGTTTGGGTGGTATCGAAATAAGAAGAGTGGGGTGCCAGCTCTCATGTGTCGATACTTGACCAAGGTTCAAAATTACGAATTCCGTCACCAGAAGCCCTCGTGATGCTTCTAACGAGATGTTAATAAACATTCATTCACTTGCTAAGAAAAAGAGATAATTCTATTATATTATTTGCCTCTTTTTGAAATAAAATATCCATTTTAACTCCTTCCCGGCTTTGCTTGAGCTGAACTCGGGTACGTTCGCTTACCCGCGAGTACCATTCGGGCTCATACTGAGTGTAGCTCGGGCACTGTGAAAATTTACACTGTGTAATTGATCTTTCCCAAATTATTTCACATGTGCTTTTTGTGGTTTCAAATAATTAAAAAATACCACTGTGGAATTTTCTACGAAAAAGAAGACATCCTTCTGCTGAGCACACCCCTTCATGCTTGTTTGAAAGAGACTTTGTTGACAAAATTCCCCCAACAGAGAAGAAAATTAATCCAACACGATAGTGTACTGTTTGCTGCTCAAAGAGAGAGAGAGTAAAGGGAAGAAAATTTTGCTGTCCAGATTGTGATGATGGGTTATGTGCAGTACAATATTTTCCAATTTATCATACACGATTAAATTTTGATTAATAATTTCATAATTATTTATTCAAATCAGCGTTTCTCGAACTGTGGCCCCCAAGTGGGTGTGAAAATACTTCGAGGGGAGAGCGAGCATATCGAAAAGTCGGAAATAAAATATTTAAATTAATTATTAACTTATTGAGAGGAAGCAAAACAAAGTATATTCTGAACTATGAAAAGAAACACTAACCTAGTACTTATCCTATACAATCCTAGTACTTATCCTATTACTTAAATATTTAGTACTTAAAAGCAACATACAAAATTTAATACTTATAATGATAACTTGTACGGATTATAATTAAGGTCCTAGTGTAGCTTTAGCGTTAAAGTACATCCTTATTGCATTCAATATATTGTCATTGTAAAAGGGAGAGGGAGCGCCAGGAAAATTACGATTGAAAATTGGGTTGCCAATATTGAAAGTTTGTGAGAAGCACTGATGTAAAATTAATTCGTAAAAAAAAAAAAATTACAATTACAGCAAAAGCTGTAAATTTAATTCGTAACTCAAGATAAAACCTAGGTATTTTAAGCTTTATAACTATCTGGCCAAAAGTATCCGGACACCCAGTGGTATGGACTTAGAGCGTCCCGAGGCACATATTAATATGATGTTGGTCCCCCTTTTGCATGGATGACAGCATGCACACGTTTGGGAAGACTTTCCACCAATTTTTGATAGGTGACCATGGGAATTGCCTTCCAGGCGTCCATCACAGCTGAAGTGAGTGCTTGCAGTGAGAATGGTCGATTTGGCTGGCTACGTAATCTGCTCTCTAATTCGTCCCAAAGGTGTTCTATGGGATTTAGATCGGGGCTCTGAGAAGGCCAGTTCAGTTTTTGAACACCCATTTTGTCAAACCACGTCAGTGCAAGTCTCGATGTGTGAATGGAGCAGTTATCCTGCTGGAAGAGAAATGGGCCTTCACCGAAATATTGCCATAGAGTTGGGAGTGCAGCATTGTCCAGAATGTCCACATACATCTCAGAGTTCATGTTTCCAATCACAGGAACTAACGGACCCAGGCCAAACTACGAGAAACACCCCCACACCATTATGCTCCCACCACCAAACTTAACAGTCGGCACAATGCAGTCACTAAAGAATCATTCGCCGGGCATCCGCCAAACCCAGATGCGTCCATCCGACTGCCAGACTGTAAAGCGATATTCATCACTCCAAAGAACAGTTTTCCACATGTCCACAGTCCAATGACGGTGAGCTCTACATCATTGTAATCTATGCTTCGCATTCTGTCGAGTGATGTTTGGCTTGTGAGCGGCTGCAATACTATAGAAACCCAAGTTTTTTAACTCTAGACGGACAGTCCTGCTGCTAACACTCATTCCTGATGAACTTTGGAACTCCTGAGAAATTTCCACCAACGAGGACTTGCGATTTTGTTTCACTACCCTTTTCAGAGTTCTGCGGCTGCGTTCACCAAGTATTTTCGGCCTACCGGCTCGTTTTTTTTTGCCGTTTCACTGCCTCGACGTTTCCACTTCACAATTACATCACTCAGTAGATTTAGGCTTCTGTAGAATGTCCGCAATCTCACGAACTGATTTCCCACAAAGGTGGCATCCCACTATACAGCCACGAACAAACTCACTAAGCTCCTTTGACTTACTCATTGCCTCACAAACGCATAAATACAATCTGACAAACCACTATCAACACTTTTATAGCTTTCAATTACGTATCAAATTGCGTCACTCGCCAGAACCACTTTTTTTAAGGGGTGTCCGGATACTTTTGACCAGATAGTGTATTTATAAGTGTGAATTGGGGACTCCAAAGTTTAATGATTTTTGCCATACAGGAAGCCAACTTTACAGTAAATTAATCATTTATTTAAATAGAATTTTTTACGTAATTTTTCAGAAATTTTGCATGCGAATGGTGCTATTATGTTTAAAAAGATATGTATGTTTGAAAATAAGCATAAAAATTGACCTTTTTGATAGTAAGTTCGAAATAAAATGAACCTGGATGGAATTAATAACGTTAAATTCTTTAGACAGGTAACACAACTGATTGCCGAGTTCAGGTGAAATAATACGCGGTAATTTTCACAGAAATAGAACAAAAAGTTCTTGAAAATATGTTTTTTCCCCGCCAATGTTACCATTAGATATAATGCAGATTTCTAAATATAAATAACGAATAAAGGAATTTATTGTAGAAATATGAAATTTTTTTTCAAAAATGTTTCTTTTGCAAAATTTTACTTTCCTTCTTTTCTGTTCTTCGAAAAGATATTTTATCACTTCTTTTCTAAAGTAAAATGGATCTCAAAGCTTTCTCGTATAAAAAATACATTTTCGCCGTGATATATTGTGAGTTTTTAAATTTATTTTCTTTTTCTGTGTTAACTTATTTTAAACTTTACTTTGATAGAAATCCTCTTTCGGTTCATTTATTAACTATTTTCATTTCAATTTAGTTCCATCTTTGATTGGAGAATTGGATAATTACTTTAAGCATTCTATATTTTGGTACTTGAAATCTTGAAGGAAAGATTTTACTTGGAATTTTACATTTTAAATCCACCTAGTGAAACAGATCTACCCCCATTTTTTTGGTAAATGTTCAAATAATTTATAAGAAGACATATATAATAGGAAGGTTCTACTTTCTTCTTACAGTCTAGCGAATAAGTCGAACAGACATACAGTGGGTACAAAAAGTATTTGCACACATACATTTTTGTTCACAATTTATAAGAAAATGCATTAAGAAATACAAAAATTGGCATTTTAAAAATAAAATAAGCCTATTCATTTAAATTAATTACAAAAAATACAATAATATTAATAAAAAACATTTTTTGCAACAATATTAAAATATCTTATGCCAAAAAAGTATTTGCACACTCAACTCAACTTTAGCAAATTTGCATTTTTTTTTCTAATTATATTTGACAGTCATCCCGCAGTAAATAACATACGTAAGACTACTATAAAAGGAGGTATTGTCGAAACTTTATCAGTTGATTGTCGATTTCAAATTGTTATGGCACCTAAGAAATCTGAATTGCCGATTTCGTTGCGAGAAAAAATTGTTTCTCTACGTGAAAATGACCTAAGTTATCGAGAAATAGGTAAAAAAGTAAAAATTTGCTTCTCTACTGTTCGGTATGTTATAAAACGTCATAAAGAAAGAGGATCTACATCAAATAACTTGCGCTCTGGATGCCCAAAAAACCTTTCACTGCGAATTAAGCGAAAAATCATAAGAGAAGCATCGAAAAATCCATTTGTTAGTGCAGTTACATTAGCCAATGATGTCGCTTCAACATCTGGAGCTCAAATCTGTGCCCAAAGTGTTCGAAATGCTCTGCATGATGCACAAATTTATGGGAGATCTCCAAGGAAAAAACCTCTCATGACTGAGCGAAATAGACTGATGAGACTTGAATTCGCTAAGGAATATATCAATAAGCCAATTGATTTCTGGAAAAATGTCATATTCTCCGACGAGAGTAAGTTCAATATCTTTAAATCAGATGTCGGGAAATTAGTTTGGAGAAAACCTTGTACTGCTTTTCATACCAAAAATGTGTTACCTACAGTTAAACATGGAGGAGGTTCTGTTATGATTTGGGGGTGCATGGCTAGCAAAGGAGTTGGTAATTTGTGTTTCATTGATGGGAATATGACAGCTCGAACCTATATTGATGTGTTGCGAGATAACTTGCCACAAAGTGCAATAAAATTGGGTATCAGTAATTCGTACTATTTTCAGCAAGACAATGATCCCAAGCACACTGCCGGTATAACACGTATGTGGTTGCTTTACCATGTACCCAGAAAACTTGCCACTCCACCACAATCACCAGACTTAAATCCTTTGGAAAATTTGTGGAATTCTGTGGATTTAAAAATAAGAAAAAGGAAGATTTCAAGCAAATCTGCCCTTAAACAATCGCTTATTGAAGAGTGGTCGAATACTGACCCTATTGTTGCAGAAAATTTAATTAAATCAATACCAGCAAGATTACAAGCAGTAATAGATGCTAAAGGAATGCATACTAAATATTAGTTATTTGAAATTTGCTTGAATATTTTATTTCTTTTGCATTCATGCAGGTGTGCAAATACTTTTTTGACACGAGATATTTTAATTTTGTTACAAAAAAGCATTGTTATTTATATTATTGTAATTTTTCGGTTTGTTTTGGATGATTAAACTTATTCTGATTTGGTAATACCAATTTTTTTATTTCTCAATGCTTCTTTTTATGAATTGCAAACAAAAATGTAGGTGTGCAAATACTTTTTTTACCCACTGTATCTAATGATTATTTTGAACTACGAATAAAGGTTGTGGACGACACCCAAGAAGACATTTCCACTCTATAAATTTATTTATTCACTGAGTACTTTCTGGTTAGAATAAATGTAGACCAAATAGACTGTACTAAAATATATATTAAAAAATAGAAAAAGGTCTATATATATATGTAAATAAAAAAATTAAACTATAAATATAGCAGTAAATTTTGATTCTGATAAAACTATCTGTGAATAACACTTCAAAGAACAATTTGAGCAAATAAAAAAGATAAAACAATGAAGTGTAAATAGCTTTTATGAAAACAACATGTTCTGTATATATTTACTAATTTTGATACGATAAAATAAAAGTTATAATGAAGCAATAAGAATTATATTCATATGCCCTTTCAACAGTTTTGATAATATTTACTGTATAGGGAAATGCACCGAAACAGAGTAAGTACTATTTACAGGGATGATCACAAGAATGTACACATCCTTTGATGAAGAAAAAGTATATATTATCATAAGTATTACAATGAATAAAAATGAGAAAGTTACAATAAGTGCTCAAGATGTAATCCACTTGCCTCCAAACATTTTTGAGCTCGATTCTGTACATTTGCGGCAGTGTTGATCAAAGACCCCTTTCCCGTCGGGAACGAGTGACGCCTCAACGGTCAAGCAGTTTCTCGTGGGAAAGTATCTCAGGGTGGACACCCCGGCGCTGATGTCTTAAGGGAAGTCAACCTCTGACCTTACTTGATCTATCCGACAGTAAGGGGCCGGCGCGATTCCCACGCCAGCCGCCGGTTTCAAAGTACACCACGCGAAGGGGAACTTTGGACCAATAGAAGAATGATTTCACTGAATACGTCCAAACAGAAGTGGCTATACATCACGTGTCACTTTCGTGGGCGGGACGTATTCCACCTTTAAAGAGACTCTGGAATCCCGAGAGAAGAGAGCGACACCAACGCAGAGACATGACTTGACTTCAACAGTCTCTCCAATTACAACAGCCTTAACAGCTTCTGCGCACCAGCACTTTTCCAGCTCGTTTTAACGCAGCCTTCATTAAGAGCGAATATCAACTAACTCAACAGTACTGCTTGTTATAGAACATTATTGTCCATTCATATACCCGCTGCGACACATGGCTGGTGACGTTTCTCAGAGTAGCTACATGAATTGTGTGACTAGACGTTTCAATTTCATAGCGCAGTTCCTCTCGGTTTTTTGCTGTACATCACGTTCTTGAGGTAGCCCCATAAGTAAAAGTCAAGTGGGGTTAAATAAGATGAACATGCAGAGTACTCAATCGGACCCCTTCGTCCAATTCAAGGACCCTTTGCAACGTTATCCAGATTGGCACGCACATGTGTATGGAAGTGGGAAGGTGAGGAGCACCATCTTGCTCTGAGCAAAATACGACCTACCCTAACCCTGCTCATGCCTGTTTCTCGTGTATATTGTGATGTTGATCGTCCATCATTTTGAAACTTATCGCGAAGATGGGCACACACAATGTTTAAGTATGTTGGTGGTTCCGTTCCGTATTATTGACTCTAATGCCGCTGCACTTCATTGATGTTCTCAGATTTCAAATAGCATTTCAAAATGCTTTTTCTCTGTTCGAAAGTCATAGGCCCCACAATTTCAAATTTCCTACTAAAACACTAGCACCATCTTTCTCAGAACTGTTGTTTAAGACGTTGTGGTGACCTATAGTTACCCCTTACATTCAAACTCTCCTATCTATCTGTCAACCCGGCTAGATGTGTAGGAGGAACTAAATACTCCATAGGCATTGTTCCAATATAATTTGATATATTAATTCTTATTATGGATTATGAACAAGCACAAAACAATTCTAATTAAGGTATATAACAATGGTAGAGTGCAGATGTGAGATATACAAATGCGGGGATATTATTACAAAACTCCAACTGAATCTAAGATAACTTAAATACGCTCATTTACAACTACACCACACACTAATAATCAGCTTTTATTTAATCAATTTTACAGTACCTTATTCCTTAATGTTTTGATTCCTTCACGGAGAACTTCATGCACTATCTTTAGCTTGATCCAATGATGACTGCTCCACGCTCCGTAATATTTAATTTCACTGCTTTTCAATCTTTACTAAAGACTTTTCCTTGCACACATAACACGTATCAACCTCACTTAACTTGTCAACAACTACGTGTTGACAGCTCACTTTCTTCACTTTACTTCACTTGACCTCTTATTTCACTCTCCATCAAGCCGCGAAAACCGAATTTATATAATATTCCTCATTTACATAAATCGCGTTTGGTTTCTCGATGAAGGTTGTTGAAATAAATATTTTGATTTAAAGCAAAAGAAGCAATAGTAGAATCGCGTATAGATCCTGTCACAGCGTCAAAACATTAATGGCAACGCTTACAATTTAACCCCATAGCTAATGCTATCTCAGATTTATAGCATTAACATTTTATCCAGTTTTAAAGTGTATATACATTTTTATCGCCCTTTATATATATATATATGTGTGTGTGTGTGATTTTCCACATAGACCGCACTCTAGAGGGCGCTGGTGACGCTAACCACCAGCGAACTAACCAGAGGAGAGAGGAGCGAGCAAGCGGACACTGGACGAGCAGGTCAGAGCTGAAACGCTGCTGAAAAAGAGAAAGCAACCAGTAACTGGCCGAGAAGGGACCAGCTGTCCAATACTAGAAGGAGAATGACGAGTAGGTCACTTACCCATCACCTGAAATCCATAAGCCATCGTCAACTGTATCAGTGTTACCACAGTGAACTGTTGTGTAAGAACGATACGAGGAAGTCATGAACTGAAACTGTTGTTGAGGGAAGAGGATCCATTATAACTCCATGTATTCGTGTTGTAGTTTGTAGTCCTGTAACAAGTGTCCGCACCATATTAAACGTTAGTTTTAGTAAAGACCAGTGTCATCAATTTAAATACCCTAGAACTCAGTGTCACAACCCTATATATATGTAGTCAAAATTTCTCTAAAAGTGAGAGATGAATAAATATCAATCAAATCTGAAAAAATAGAAATTGCAAGTTAACCAAACATTAGATTTTAGAAAAGATAGACGAAAAAATAAAAATATAGAGTTAAATATAAAAATATGTATTCTGCTGCAGCGTTTCTCAAACTGTGGGGCGTGCCCCTCTGGGGGGAGCGCAATAACTCTTTGAGGGGGCGCGAGCATATTGAAAAATCGAAAACGAAAGATTATTTAAAAAAATTATTAATTTACTGAAAGTAAACAAACGAAATACATTTTGATGTAATGAAAAATAAAATACATATTTACACTCATATAAATCCTTTATAAATGTATCAGTACTGCACAATGTATTTTATAATTAACTTAAAAATATTAAAAGTTAAGGCAAGTTTAATAATTACCGGTGACGGCATGGCCGGGTCATTTATAAAATTATTACAAAAATTAACACTTATCTTGAACATTTGCATGGTTTATAATTAATCTCTTAACTGCCCATTAAAAAGTTACGTGATTCACTCCCCAATGCCACTTTTTCCCACGTAGGCACGTGTATGTGATGTATTGAGGGGAGGGAAGAAAGGGATATATAAGCAAATCCCCTGAAATAAGTAAATTTTTCGAAAACACTGTCAAGGTCCTTTAATTACATTCCAAAACATTCGGAATAGTTTTATGGATGACATTGCACAGATAAGATCATACTTTTGAAAGACGTATATATACGTTCTGGGAAATTAACGCTTTGGTTTAGCGAGACATTTATATACACACTTAAGAGGATAAAGTCGTATTGCAGATTTAGCTTTAAAGCACAGAATTATTGAATTCAAAACATTGTTATTGTGTAGAGGGGGGCGTGAAGAAAATTATGGTTGAATATTGGGGAGCCAGTATTGAAAGTTTGAGAAGCACTGTGCTACAGTATTATCAACATTGTTGACTTAGGACACCTTATATTTAAAACTAGCTTTCATGGCCTGGCGTTGCACGGGCTTCTACCGAGTGCATACATATGTGCATATGTGAAATTAACATGGGGATTAAGTTATACCGAGGGTATAACTTAATCCCCATGTTAATTTCCTCCTTTCTTTCTGACGCCAACACTTTTGTGTGTGGTTTTGACGCGTACGATGTGAGTGCATGACCCGTGAGTGCGTGTCATGGCTTTGTCGCTTAACATTTTCCCATCTCTTCACAAATTCAACACTTCCAATATTATTTTTCGAAATTACTTTGATTTCTTTGTTTCTTTTTTCTCCGCTTAGCCCGGCGTTGCACGGGCTTTTACCGAGTGAATAACTTCATCCCCATAGAAATTTCGTGTTTCCCTCAGCACTTATGTGCACTTATGTGAGTGATTTTTTTAACTATGTCATTAAAAATACCTTTTTCGAAATTTGTTCTTGCGTTGGTGTGGTGTTCTAATTATTAGAGACGGGTGAAAGCTCAGGTGTCGTCCTCGTCACTTGACCATGGTTGAAAATTTCGAGGTCCATCGCCAATAACCCTCAAATAGGCGAACAGTGCGAATTAAAAAATCACTCACTCAGTTTTCAGTTCTTTCGTTGCATTTTTTTAGTCCCCGGAAACGAAAATGTAGCCTTTTTAAAGATAGTTGTATGTTGAAAAAAGACAGAAAGGTAGAAATTTTTCAAATTTCAAAATTTCACTACTATTTTAAATATTGAAGTAAAATTGTGAGGATTTTTTGAAATATTCGACACACGGGAAAAATGTTTCAGGCACTTATCTTTATAAAAGAAGAAATTATTAAATGATTGTTTTAAGTATTTTGAGTGTTTTATTAAAATTTGGTTCGAATGCATAACATACTGCCATGGAAATTCACCTTCCTTTATCAAAGTTCCTGGCATGTGTGAGATTCCTTTATATAAACGTCACTACAAATCCCTTTTTCGAAAAAAAAAATACCTTCCAGATCTTACTAATGTCAAACAGGTTTCAGTTCTCTTTCTACTGCACGGTGTTACAGTGGCTTTTTTGAGTGTAGAACTATTTTCCCCCTCACTCTCCCCTCCCCTCAGATATAAGATTTATCTTGAAGTTTCTATTCATGACATATCAAAAACAATATTGCTTTAGTAAAAAAATAATAAATTTAAACAATAAAAAGAAAACTATTTTGATGCTTGAGTAAAAAAATAGCCATAATTTTTAATAATAGATAATTTTTAGGAATCTAAAATAATAAAATAATTTTCTGGTTTTCACTAATCAATCAATCGCTACTTACAGTTAGCTTAAAAATGTCTCTCTCTAGAACGTATTTTTATCCAAAATAATAGGCGATATACTTTTTATTAACAAATAATTAATTTAATAAGGAAATAATAGAAATATTCATTTGATTTTAAAAAATATATTAATTTAAATCCACATTATCTATAAATAATAATAAAAAAAATTCTACAGATAGCTCTTGAAACGTTTGGATGTTTGATTAAACATATGTAAGTGCTAAGAAAAACACTATGTGAAAAACCTAGTTATAAATACACATTCACTGAAAAAAATCATTCAAAAAGAAAATAATACTATCTGACAAAAACATTTAATTTTTTTATTTTAATTTTAGTTTTTTATTCGACACTGTGTTAATTAAATTATTTAAACACGTATCTGAAGAAAAAAAAGTTTTTTTAATACAAAACTAACTTATTAATTATTTTATGATAAAATTGATTTAAAATGCTCATAAGCCTTTATTTACATATTCACAGTATAAAACTCAAAAACAAAATAATACTTGTCATAGAAAAATATATTTCAGAATATTTCCTTTTTTATGATATATTTTTCTTATATTCCACTGTTCTTCAATAAAGCAATCTAAGAATAAAAAAAACTATCGGTTGTGTCCTGCGCCAAATGATATAAGGGAATTCCCCTTTATACTACGTCAGCGAAGGACTCAAAACAACCGCAACCTTTCACGTTTTCCAAACAGAAAGCAAACGCAAAGTGAATGACCTTGACGTAATTGAGAATTTTTTTTTAAACTTTTCATTTTTTCTTTTTTTGAGAGCTTAACTTTTACGTTAATGACTTGAGCATGGTTGAAAATTTCGAGGTCCGTCACCAAAAACCATCGAATAGGCAAACAGTGCGAATTTAAAAATCACCCACTCACTTTCCAATCCTTTCGTTGCAATTTTTTATTGCCCGGAAACAAAACTGTAGCATTTTTAAAAATAGTTGTGTGCTGAAAAAAAGACAGGAAGTATAAATTTTTCAAATTACAAAATTTCACTACTATTTTAATTTTTGAAGTAAAATTGTGAAAATTTTTTGAAATATTCGAAACGGGTGAAAAAATTTTCATGCAATTACCTTTATAAAAGAAGAAATTATTAAATGATTGATTTAAGTATTTTGAGTATTTTATTAAAATTTGATCAAAAAAGTTTTTGGCTTTTTTTTGAAAATCACTCATTCTAAAAGTTTTAAAAATCATTTTTATTTAAGAATAACGATGTTGATTAATTTTAGAAAAAATCTTAAAATATGCAAAATATCTTTGTTTTGTAAAAAAAAAAAACAGCTTTTTTTTTAATTCTTCAAAAAAAAAAGATAGTTTTCGGCATTTTATTTTTTTAATCACTGATTCGAAATATCAATGAACTTTTTAAAAATCATTTCCTTTTAAATTCATCGATATTTATAAAATAAAAACTATAACTTATTAATATTTTTACATTAAAATTGATTAAAAATGTTCATTTAGCAATTAATTGTGACATTCCGTTTGCTTAAATAATGGCAGCACTGAAAATTTACGAGGGAAAAATAAACAGAAATGAAAGCTTCTTGTTAGGAATTGTTGAAAAAGATAGAAATTACTTTGAATGATTAAAAATCAGAAAAAAACCTTTTTTAAGGCAAAAGAAAAATGAAAAGTACATTAAAATAACAGAGGATCATGTTAAAATAAGTATTTATCAGTAAAATTAATTTACGTGTGAAAAATTAGCAGAAATGAAAAAAAAGAGAACCGCGGATTCGAACTCGCAGCGACCGGATCTGCTTTACGGTGTAGAAGAAGCGACGCGCTATCCGATTGAGCTATCCAGACCTGCAGCGAAAAATGAAAATAGGAAAGAATAATGAATGGGAGGTTCAAATTGAAATTAATTTTTAATTGGAGGGAATCCACAGGATATTCGCATAACGATTGAAAGATTTCGATTGAAGATAACATTTAAATGTGATGCAAAAAATTTATTGATTTTTGATATTTTAATAAAAAGCAATTAATAATAAAGAATATATAATAAGAACATAGCTTTTTTTTCCCTAAGGAAATTATGCAAAAAAAAGTTTCGAAATGGGCAAATTCTTCGATTTTATTATGAAATTATATGTCAAAAAAAAAAAATATACATTAGGCATTATCTTAAAATAAACTATAAGTTTTATGAAAGAAAAAAAAATTTTGATACTGATAAATATTTTAAATGAATCTCAGAAATGCATGGAATGTATTTTATCATCTTAATCTGACATATATAATTATTTAATTTTGAAAATTATATACAGAAAAATTGACGAAAATTAAAGGAAAAATAACTGTTTTACTTGCATTTTTTTTTATATGTCAAAAAAAAAATATACATTAGGTATTATTTTAAAGTAAACTATAAGTTTTATGAAAGAGAACAAAAATTTCGATATTGATAAATATTTTAAATGAATCTCAGAAATTCATTGAATGCATTTTATCATCTTAATCTGACATATATATAGTTATTTAATTTTGAAAATTATATAAAGAAAAATCGACGAAAAAGTAACTTTTTCACTCGCATTTTTTTTACTCGCCAAAGTTAATGATTTCCCCCTGTTTAAGGCAGAATTTTTTTAGTGTAACCCTTGAGTTAGATGCGGTCGAAGGCGAAACATTTCAAAAGTCTTTGGCGCAAAGGTAATTTTCGACGCCAATGTTTGGCTAAATGTAAAATCGCGTATTTTAAATTATTTTAAAAATCATTACCTTCATTTTTAGGGCATAATTTTTAAGTTAATGCTCTCAAACTTCACAAACTATTTACAAAAATAACGTATTTTGAAATAAAAAATCTACAAAAATTATTATTTAAGTTATTTTTGAGAAAAGCAGCAGTTTACGAAAATCACAAAATGTTTTTTTAAAATCCGTAATTTTGAAGCAATTTTTTCAATCTTCGTATATGTTACGTATAATATTACTTTACACACGGAAAAAGGGTTTTGTGCGATTACCTTCATAAATGACGTAGTTATTCAATGTGAAGTAAAAATTGGGACTAATTTTTAAAAATTCTTTAAAAAAAAAGTTTTGGGAATTTTATTTTTTAAATGAATGGGAGGATCTAAAAGAGAAAGGCTTGAAGCTAATTAGTGTAGAATATCGATTTAATAACACGAAAAGTAATTCATACCCAACGATTTAGAAATAATTTTCATAAAAACGCATCAGTTTTAACACTATTTTAAAAAATTCGGAAAAAATAGAAAATATCGTTATTTTACAAAAATATTTATACCGTATCGTGGCGAAATAAATGATCTTTCCGATTCTGTAATTATTTTTTGTCTTATTTCAACACTGAAAATTGGATGACAATTTTAATATGGTGGAAAACGTCGAATCACCGCTCGGCTGAATCGGAATGGAAGTTCTGCCAAGTAAACAACCGGCAGGAGTAAAACAATTAGGCGTTTTAAGGTTTTTAATTAATATCTTTTCAACTAATTACAATATCGTAATATAAATAGGCAATACGGCTTCCCCGGAAAATTCACGATCTTTTGGTACCTTCCGCGAATTTCTGCGTGGTGCGGTTCGTGAGAAGATAGACGCACATGGATAGATAGATAGATACGTTTGTTTACCTTCGAATTTTAATAGTGTAGGACTAGCTTTCATGGCCCGGCGTTGCACGGGCTTATACCGAGGGTATAACTTAATCCCCCCATGTTAATTTCCTCCTTTTATTCTAACGCCAACACTTTTGTGGGGTTTGACGCGTACGAAATGAGTGCATGTCCCGTGAGTGCGTGTCATGGCTTTGTTGCTTAACATTTTCTCTTTCTTCACAAATTCTCGATCCTAGTACCACTGAAGACCCGCAGTGTAGGGGCACGATGCACGTAAAATCTGTCGAGAGCACAAACGTCCTCCCGTTGGTGTGGTGGTGTAGTTAGGAGAGTTGATGCCAGCTCAGGTGTCGTCCACGTCGCTTGACCATGGTTCAAAATTACGTGGACCGTCCCCGAAAGGCCTCGTGTAGCTGAACAGTGGGACGTTAATATTCACTCAATGTTCACAAATTCAGCACTTCCAATATTATTTTCCGAAATTACTTTGATTTCTTTGTTTCTTTCCTCTCCGCTTAGCCCGGCGTTGCACGGGCTTTTACCGAGTGAATAACTTCACCCTCATGGAAATTTCGTGTTTCCCTCAGGCTGATAGCAACTTGTGTGTGTGTGTGTCGTTCAAATAAGATTTCGGCTTTTTATTTTTTAAATCACTGATTCTGAAAGTTTTAAAAATCATTTTTATTTAAACGCAACGATATTGATTCATATGAGAAAAAAAATCATAAAATATGCAAAACATCATTATTTTGTAAAAAAATAAGTTGTTTTTTTCCTATAAAATTCTTTAAAGAAATATAGTTTTTGGCATTTTATTTATTCAATCATTGATTCTAAATGATCAATGACTTTTTTAAAAATCATTTTCATTTAAATGCATCGATATTTATTCATTTTAGAAGAAATCATAAAATAGGCAAAGTATTATTATTTTGAAAAAAAAATCCGAATCGTGAAAAATAAATGATGTTTGGTATTTAATTTATTCAATCACTGATATTAAAAGAGCAAAGTATGAATCTTTTTAGTTCAGATGCTTTACTTATCATAGTTTTAAGAAATCCTTATACGTAACGATTGAAAAATTTCGATTAATGATTTACAGAAAACAATTCCTTTTTTACTTAAAAAAAATATATATTTAAAGCAACAAAGAAAACGTTCTGATATAATATATTACGAAAAACCAAGCATTTTCATTATTTTAACAATAATTATTTTCTTAGAGCTTAAAATAATACAAAGGGTTTGTGTGTATGTGTGGTATTTTGATTTGCCAATGAATTGTTATATACTGGTAGCTAAAGTATAGTCCAGAAAACTATAATCTATCGTTTTATCCAGAAAAAAGCCAATTATACAGTGTTGTCATTACATAATTAATCTAGTAATGAATAACGGAAAAAATATTGCTTTAGTTTCCTAAAATATATATTATTTTAAATCCATTTTCTAAAAAAATAAATACAAAAATTCTCACCGTTAATTATCGAAAGGACTATTCATTTTTTCATTTCGTTGTTTTTGAATGTTAGATTAAAAATATATAAGAATGAAAAAGCCTGGAAATTTATTTACATTCACTGCACAAAATCATTCAAAAAGAAAATAATACTGTGTGTGAGACTAGTATATGTTTCAGAATTATATTTTTTTTCAGTATTTTTTATTCCACTTTTCTTAAAAAAGTCATTCTTTAAGAATAAGGAAGATATGTCATAAAAAAAATTAAAGCTAGAACACTTTAAAACGTTTATCTGTAATGAATTAGATATACTAATATCGATAGCAAATAACTTCAGCCATGAGAGACAGCATGAACAAAAAAGGGAACTCCCCTTTTCTCCATTACTCAAATTAACATCATTCACTTATGCCAAGAACAGCAAGTTTGACCTTCGCCACTGAGGGTTAAACAGAGGGGGAAAAAATAATAATAATGATTCTCGCGCATGCGCAAAGCCTTTAGAATGTCTTAAAACTTTTCATTATTTTTGAGGGCTCAATTTTTAATTGAAAATTCCAAGTTTTCACATATTGATTGGAAGCAACAATAATTTTTAAAGAAAAAAGGTTACAAAAATAATGCTTATATTATTTCTCCCAAAAACTTTATTTTACGAAAATCACAAAAAAAATCTTTAAAATCCGTAATTTATAAGCGAAATCGACACACGGGAAAAAATTTCATGCAATTTTTGTTTTCAACGAAGAAATTATTATATGATTGATTTAAGTATTTTGAGTGTTTTATTACAATTCCTTCAAAAAAGTTTTCGGCTTTTTATTTTTTAAAGAACTGATTCTGAAAGTTTTAAAAATCATTTTTATATAAACGCAACGATATTGATTCATATGAGAAAAAATCATAAAATATGCAAAACAGCATTGTTTTGTAAAAAAAAAAAAAAGTTGTTTTTTTTCTATAAAATTCTTTAAAGAAAGATAGTTTTTTCCCGGAAACAAAACTGTAGCATTTTTAAAAGGAGTTGTATGGTGAAAAAAAGACAGAAAGTATAAATTTTTCAAATTACAAAATTTCACTACTATTTTAATATTTGAAGTAAAATTGTGAGAATTTTTTGAAATATTCAACACGGGGGAAAAAGTTTCATGCAAATACGCATTATTTTAAAGTAAACTATAAGTTTTATGAAAGAGAACAAAAATTTCGATACTGATAAATATTTTAAATGAATCTCAGAAATGCATTATAAATGCATTTAAATTTAAAAAATATATATTAATTTAAATGCATTATCCATTGATTGAATTCTACATATAGCTCTTGAAACGTTTGGATGTTTGATAAAACATATGTAAATGTTAAAAATCCACTTTTAGGGGAAAACCTAGTTATATGCTAACATTCACTGAAAAAAAAACATTCAAAAAGAAAATAATACTATTTGATAAAAACATTAAATTTTTTTATTTTAATTTTATAGTTTTTCATTCCACTCTGTGTTAATTAAATTATTTAAACACGTATCTGCGAAAAAAATTATGTTATACAAAACTAAGTTATTAATTATTTTCTAATAAAATTGATTAAAAATGCTCATTTAGCAATTAATTGTGACATACCATTTGCTTACATATTGGCAGCACTGAAAATGAAGTAAATTTCAGATCAGTGGGGATGCAGCAATTGAATTCAATCATTGAAGACGAGAGAATTAATTTACGGTGGGAAAAATAAGCAGAAATGAACAAAATGGAATCCTCTAGATTTGAACCCAGAAAATAAAAATAAGACACTTAACGGTGGGACGAAAGCGGCGCGATAAACAACCACGCCACGCAGCCGATTTGCAGAATTGAAAATAGGCAATAATAATAAATGGGAGGTTCAAATTGAAATGAATTTTTAATTGAGGGGATCCACAGGATATTCACATAACGATTGAAGATTACATTTAAATGTATTGCAAAAAATTTATTGATTTTTGATATTTTAATAAAAAGCAAATAATAATAAAGAATATATAATACGAACATAGCTTTTTTTCCCTAAGGAATCTATACCTTTTTTACTGACTATTTACGAAAAAAAATTTTCGAAATGGGCAAATTTTTCCTTTTTTTTACGGAATTATATGTCAAAAAAGAAATATACATTAGGCATTATTTTAAAGTAAACTATAAGTTTTATGAAAGAGAACAAAAATTTCGATACTGATAAATATTTTAAATGAATCTCAGAAATGCATTTAATGCATTTTATCATCTTAATCTGACATATATATAATTCTTTAATTTAGAAAATTATATAAAGAAAAATTGACGAAAAAATAACTTTTTCACTCGCATTTTTTTTTACTCGCCAAAGTTACTAATTTCCCCCTGTTTAAGGCAGAATTCTTTTAGTGTAACCCTTGAGTTAGATGCGGTCGACGGCGAAACATTTCAAAAGTCTTTAGCGCAAAGCTAATTTTCGACGCCAATGTTTGGCTAAATGTAAAATCGCGTATTATTTATTATTTTAAAAATCATTACCTTCATTTTTAGGGCATAAATTTTAAGTTTCTGGTCTCAAACTTAACAAAATATTTGCAAAAATAACGTACTTTGAAATAAAAAATCTATAAATTATTACTGTTTAAGTTATTTCTCAGAAAAACAGCAGTTTACGAAAGTCACAAAATGTTTTTTAAAATACGTAATTTTAAAGTAATTTTTTCAATCTTCGTATATGTTACGGATAATATTGCTTTACACAAGGAAAAAAGGTTTTGTGAGATTACCTTCATAAATGACGAAGTTATTCAATGTCAAGTAAAAATTGGGACTACTTTTTAAAAATTCTTTAAAAAAAAAGTTTTGGAAATTTTATTTTTTAAATGAATGAATCTAAAAGAGAAAGGCTCGAAGCTAATTAGTGTAGAATATCGATTTAATAAAAGGAAAAGTAATTCATACCCAAGGATTTAGAAATAATTTTCATAAAAAAGCATCCGTTTTAACACTATTTTAAAAAATTCGAAAAAAATAGAAAATATCGTTATTTTACAAAAAAAAATTATACCGTATCGTGGCGAAATAAATGATCTTTCTGATTATGTAATTACTTTTTTTCTGATTTCAACACCGAAGATTGGATGACAATTTTTAGATGGTCGAAAACGTCGGATCACCGCTCGGCCGAAACGGAACGGAAGTTCCGCCAAGTAAACAACCGGTAGGAGTTAAAACAATTATGCGTTTTAAGGTTTTTAATTAATATCTTTTTAACTAATTACAATATCGGAATATAAATGGGCAATACGGCTTCCCCGGAAAATTCCCCTCTTTGGTACCTTCCGCGACTTTCTGCGTGGTGCGGTTCGTGAGAAGATAGACGCACATAGATAGATAGATAGATACGTTTATTTACCTTCGAATTTTAATAGTGTAGGACTAGCTTTCATGGCCCGGCGTTGCACGGGCTTATACCGAGGGTATAACTTAATCCCCATGTTAATTTCCTCCATTTATTCTAACGCCAACACTTTTGTGGGATTTCACGCGTACAATGTGAGTGCATGACCCATAAGTGCGTGTCATGGCTTTGTTGCTTAACATTTTCCCTTCTCTTCACAAATTCTCGATCCTAGTACCACTGAAGACCCGCAGTGTAGGGGCGCGATGCACGTAAAATCTGTCGAGAGCACAAATGTCCTCCCGTTGGTGTGGTGGTGTAGTTAGGAGAGGGGATGCCAGCTCAGGTGTCGTCCACGTCGCTTGACCATGGTTCAAAATTACGTGGACCGTCCCCAAAAGGCCTCGTGTAGCTGAACAGTGGGACGTTAATATTCACTCAATCTTCACAAATTCAGCACTTCCAATATTATTTTCCGAAATTACTTTGATTTCTTTGTTTCTTTCCTCTCCGCTTAGCCCGGCGTTGCACGGGCTTTTACCGAGTAAATAACTTCACCCTCATGGAAATTTCGTGTTTCCCTCAGGCCGATAGTACTTGTGTGTGTGTATGCGCGCGATGTGAGTGATTTCTTTAACTATGTCGTAAAAACTCCCTTTTTCGAAATTTGTTCTTGCATTGGTGTGGTGTGGTAATTCTTAAAGATGGGTGAAAGCTCAGGTGTCGTCCTCGTCACTTGAGAATGGTTGAAAATTTCGAGGTCCGTCACCAAAAATTTTCGAATAGGCAAAGAGGGTGAATTTTAAAATCACCAACTCACTTTCCAATTCTTTCGTTGCAATTTTTTATTTCCCGGAAACGAAAATGTAGTTTTTTTAAAAATAGTTGTATGCTGAAAAAAAGACAGAAAGTATAAATTTTACAAAATTACAAAATTTCACTACTATTTTAATTCTTGGAGTAAAATTGTGAGGATTTTTAGAAATATTCGACTCGGGGGAAAAAAGTTTCATGCAATTACCTTTATAAAAGAAGAAATTATTAAATGATTGATTTAAGTATTTTGAGTGTTTTATTAAAATTTGTTCAAAAAAGTTTTTGGCTTTTTTTTTAAAATCACTGATTCTAAAAGTTTTAAATTGAAAATTTCGAAGTCCATCGCCAAAAACTCTGGAGTAGGTTAAAAGTCCGACTTTTAAAAAATCCCTCACATTTCAATTCTTTCTTTGTAATTTTTTAGGCCCCGGAAGCGAAATGTAGCTTTTTTAAAAATAGTTGTATGTTGAAAAAAGACAGAGAAGTAGAAATTTTTAAAATAACAAAATTTCACTACTATTTTAAATCTTGAAGTAAAATTGTGAGGATTTTTTGAAATGTTCGACACACGGAAAAATAGTTTCATGCAATTATCTTTACGAATGAAGAATTTATTAAATGATTGATTTAAGTATTTTGAGTGTTTTATTAAAATTCGTTCAAATAATTTTTCGGCTTTTTATTTTTTAAATCACTGATTCTGAAAGTTTTAAAAATCATTTTTATATAAACGCAACGATATTGATTCATATGAGAACAAATCATAAAATATGCAAAACAGCATTGTTTTGTAAAAAAAAAAAAAAAAAAAGTTTTTTTTTTCTATAAAATTCTTTAAAGAAAGATAATTTTTTCCCGGAAACGAAACTGTAGCATTTTTAAAAATAGTTGTATGCTGAAAAAAGAACAGAAAGTATAAATTTTTCAAATTACAAAATTTCACTACTATTTTAATTCTTGAAGTAAAATTGTGAGAATTTTTTGAAATATTTGACACGCGGGGAAAAAAGTTTCTTGCAATTACGCATTATTTTAAAGTAAACTATAAGTTTTATGAAAGAGAACAAAAATTTCGATACTGATAAATATTTTAAATGAATCTCAGAAATGCATTGAATGCATTTTAATTTTTAAAAAATATATTAATTTAAATCCATTATCAATAAATACTAATAAAAAAATTCTACAGATAGCTCTTGAAACGTTTGGATGTTTGATTAAACATATATAAGTGTTAAAAATCCACTTTTGAGGGAAAACCTAGTTATATGCTAACATTCACTGAAAAAAACATTCAAAAAGAAAATAATACTATTTGATAAAAACATTTAATTTTCTTAATTTTAATTTTATAGTTCTTCATTCCACTCTGTGTTAAAATTATTTAAACACGTATCTGCGAAAAAAATTATATTATACAAATCTAACTTATTAATTATTTTTAATAAAACTGATTAAAAATGATCATTTAGCAATTAATTGTGACATACCATTTGCTTACATAATGGCAGCACTGAAAATGAAGTAAATTTCAGATCAGTGGGGATGCAGCAAGTGAATTCAATCATTGAAGAAGAGAGAATTAATTTACGGGTGGGAAAAATAAGCAGAAATGAACAAAATCGAAATGTTGAAAAAGATAGAAATTACTTTGAATGATTAAAAATCAGGAAAAAACCTTTTAGAAGGCAAAAAAAAAAAAAATGAAAAGTACATTAGCAGAAATGAAAAAAAAAAAGATATCCCCTCGATTCGAACTCGCAGAGACACAATCTGCTTTACGATGTAAATGAAGCGAAGCGCTATCCAACTGTGCTACCGGGACCCGTACCGAAAAATGAAAATAGGCAGCAATAATGAATGGGAGGACGAAAAAGTAATTTTTTCACTCGCAATTTTTTTTTTTGCTCGCCAAAGTTACTGATTTCCCCCTGTTTAAGGCAGAATTTTTTTAGTGTAACCCTTGAGTTAGATGAGGTCGACGGCGAAACATTTCAAAAGTCTTTGGCGCAAAGCTAATTTTCGACGCCAATGTTTGGCTAAATGTAAAATCGCGTATTATTTATTATTTTAAAAATCATTACCTTCATTTTTAGGGCATAAATTTTAAGTTTCTGGTCTCAAACTTAACAAACTATTTGCAAAAATAACGTACTTTGAAATAAAAAATGTATAAATTATTACTGTTTAAGTTATTTCTCAGAAAAACAGCAGTTTCCGAAAGTCATAAAATGTTTTTTAAAATACGTAATTTTGAAGTAATTTTTTCAATCTTCGTATATGTTACGGATAATATTGCTTTACACAAGGAAAAAAGGTTTTGTGAGATTACCTTCATAAATGACGAAGTTATTCAATGTGAAGTAAAAATTGGGACTACTTTTTAAAAATTCTTCAAGCGTGGTGCGGTTCGTGAGAAGATAGACGCACATAAATAGATACGTTTGTTTACCTTTGAATTTTAATAGTGTAAGACTGACTTTCATGGCCTGACGTTGCACGCGCTTTTACCGAGTGCATACATATGTGCATATGTGAAATTAACATGGGGATTAAGTTATACCGAGAGTATAACTTAATCCCCATGTTAATTTCCTCCTTTTTTTTCTGACGCCAACACTTTTGTGTGGTTTTGACGCGTACGATGTGAGTGCATAACCCGTGAGTGCTTGTCATGGCTTTGCCGCTTAACATTTTCCCTTCTCTTCACAAATTCAACACTTCCAATATTATTTTTCGAAATTGCTTTGATTTATTTGTTTCTTTTTCACCGCTTAGCCCGGTGTTGCACGGGCTTTTACCGAGTGAATAACTTCATCCCCATGGAAATTTCGTGTTTCCCTCTGGCCGATAGCACTTATGTGCGCGATGAGAGTGATTTCTTTAACTATGTCATTAAAACTCCCTTTTTCGAAATTTGTTCTTGCGTTGGTGTGGTGTTCTAATTATTAGAGATGGGTGAAAGGTCAGGTGTCGCCCTCGTCACTTGACCATGGTTGAAAATTTCGAGATCCATCGCCAATAACCCTCGAATAGGCGAACAGTGCGAATTTAAAAATCACTCACTCAGTTTTCAGTTCTTTCGTTGCAATTTTTTAGTCCCCGGAAACGAAAATGTAGCCTTTTTAAAGATAGTTGTATGTTGAAAAAAGACAGAAAAGTAGAAATTTTTCAAATTTCAAAATTTTACTACTATTTTAATTATTGAAGTAAAATTGTGAGGATTTTTTGAAATATTCGACACACGGGAAAAATGTTTCATGCAATTATCTTTATAAAAGAAGAAATTATTAAATGATTTGTCGTAGTCTCTCACTACCCCTATGATTATTTACTCCCCTTTGCACATTATCTAAATTCGGGTATGTTGGATTCATAATTAACAACTACGTAATTAATAAATCACTATTATTTATTAATCCTTATGAGAGAAATACACAAATATTAAGCAAACTTTAAGAACAACAAATTACAGTGGAGTGATCTCAGAATTCAATTATGAACGACGGAACACTAACTGAAACCTCGGCGGATAACGCATATAATCAAACTACGCATTTATAAATTAATTTAGGAAAATAACAGACCTGATATCCTTTTAAGACAGGATTCTTTACTACTTGAAGGATCTATAGAGCGGCTTCAATCCTTGATATCTTCAGTTACGTCCGAACCGAATTAATGAACCTTTTTCAATTATCTTCCTTCTGCTAACAAACTTCACTTAGTTAAACTAATCTCCTAGAATCACCTTCTTAATCAATCTCGTAGTTAACTCCTCTATCAAAACACGTAGTCATCCTTACTCTCTTCATTTCATTTCTCCCTTTCATATCTCTTTCGAACTCGCTAAACCCGAAACTATCTTATTTGCATAAGTCACACTTTTAGCTCTCCGCGGGGATTGGTTAAAATAAATACAATCTTAAAAGATTTTTAGAGAAGGTTAGTGAAACGCGTAAGCCCCCGTCACAGATTGTTTTAAGTATTTTGAGTGTTTTATTAAAATTTGTTTCGAATGCATAACATACTGCCATGGAAATTCACCTTCCTTTATGAAAGTTCCTGGTATGTGTGTGATTCCTTTATATTAACGTCACTTCAATTCCCTTTTTCGAAAAAAAAAATATTTTCCAGATCTTACTAATGTCAAACAGGTTTCAGTTCTCTTTCAGTTTATTCGATGCTTGAACGTTTTCGGTGTTATTCGACATACCGGCAGTCTGTTGCGCTTGTATTCGCAACTTCTCTAATTCGTACTCTCGTCTTTCTCTCTCATCCTTTCGCATATCCTCTCTCTCAGCCCTCTCTCTCTCAGCCCTTTCTCTCTCAGCCCTTTCTGTCTCAGCCCTTTCTGTACGTTCCTCCACTATGCTATCAAGCATCTTTTTAACATCGTCTTCAACGTAATCTGGGCTTTTTACGATCAGCTCCTTTAACTTCAATTTTGTGATTCCTGCTTCGATAGTAAGATCCAAATCCTCGGCAAAAGTGACACCAAATTCTCTTTCCTTTTCGCGAGTAAGAATGCCATTTTTATACTCAGAATGGTGACCCAGAGAACAACTTAAATTTTTACCCAAGTTAAATGAGACAAAACCATTAAAATGACACGCAAAAAGATTACTCACTTAAAAAGAAACAAACGATAATTTAAATAAGATGCAATTATCAATTATAAACAATTATAGACAAAAATGGACTTTTTAAAGAATTCCCGGAACTTAAATCCTTTTACAAAACACACCAGTATTACAGTTAATATCAATTTTATTTTTTATTAAAAAAAACAACGCGTTCCTCTCATTTATCAAAAATAGATTAAGAAAAAACACGGAAAGTACTCAGTTATTAATCCAAAACTGAAGGAACATCAAATATTTATGTCTGCAATTAAACCAATAATAGTACCTAGTACTTCAAAATTCAATTTCAGATTCACAGAACAGGAAATATACACACAAAATCATTCATTTATATAATTTTCGCCTATTATTCACACAATACCAAAAAAGGATACTAGCACAATTCAATGTAATTCTGAAGACACTTTACCTTGACCTCAATGACACAGCAAATCTTGTTTCGTGTTGATAACTCGCAATTCGATGCAGTTCCAAAGGTTCTCTCGTCAGTGTTGACCTCAATGATCAAGGTAATCCCGTTCAATTCGTTCAGTATCTCGTTGAGTCGCTGGGCTTCCAGTTTTGGTCGACTGTAGCTGACGTGGAAATTCGCCAAGATTCCGTGTTTCTAACCAAGTCAATGGACTCCTTTTTCTTGTTGACTGTTCTCGCTGAGTATTTCCGTATCGCTCGTAAAATTTCTTATCCAGCTGAAGGCTTCGCCGGGTTTCTATTCGATGCAAGGCAAGGTCTATGTATCACTCAGGAAATCAAAAATCGATGAGGAGGTAAAACTTTTAAAAAATGCTCTTAGATAAAACTTTGAATAGTTTAAAAAATTCTCGGTCGAACCCCCAATTTGTGAATGTTAAAATAAGCACGCAGAGTTAAAATAACTTAATTTATTAATAACACAACTAAAACATTAACTATTTACAAGGGGTTTTAAATTATTCGAGATAACACCATACTAATTCCGAAAACACGTACTCTTTCTCAAAACAACGGAGAGAGCGATTTCCTCTGACCTGCCTTCGTTCAAGCTTTAGTGCAACGCCCAGTTTCTTCTTCTTCGATTCATTTTGTTTGATTTTATAAGCTCGTCACCTAATTTCATTTGGCGGGGGATAGTCAGATGTGATATTTTATGTAAGATTTTCATACAGACGTGAAGGGAACCTCGCTAGGAAAAATCTATAAGACGATGGTAGTATAAAGATTTGTAAAATAATATAAATGAACTGAAGTAGTTTTAGTAGACTTCAGGAAAAATATCTGTAGATACAAGAAAATCGTTCTACCCTACTTCGAAATAATGCATATAACTTCTATAACCAAAGAGATAGAGGGAATAAAAAAGATGAGGAGAGATGCATCATTTTAGGAAATTAGTAATTATGTGTTTATTTGATGGCGGCGGCAACAATGCAGGAGAAAGCAGCAACTGTATTGCAAATGCTACTGATTCTTATTACTTAGATCATCTTTCTCTAACAAAAAACAACAACAAAAAAGAATGCCTACAAAGTCATGTCGAATGTGTAAAAAGCAGAAAAAGTAAAGAGACTAGGTATTTTTGCTCACCGTGTCCCAACAACCCAGCACTTTGAGTTGATCCTTGCTTTAAAGCTCATCATACGCAGAAACAACAATAAAATTATTAAAAAATTTTTGCAGTGCATTCATATATATGGAAAAAATTATCTTATAAGCTAATCATCTAAGTTACATTTTTATTAATAAAAAATTGGCAGTTATAGAGACTGCCAATAGAAGTGAAAACTTAGAACTTTTAGAATTAAAATTTGAAATTTCATAATGTTTGAATTAAAATTATCAACATCAATCTGGGGTTCAAATCTATTGACATTCTGAGCAACAATTATATGCATGTTTATATGTTTTTTTATTATTCAAATGTATTACGGGCTGTACAAGATCATGACAAAATATAAATACAATTCAATTGAAATAACAATTAATATACAATCATATTATTTATGGATAGTATTTGCATTTACTTAAATTTCAATATACTTGATTTTTAACATTATTTTAATTGTTTGCATCATTGTCATCATTAATACTTAGTATATTTAATATTAATACGCCATTCAACAATACTTAGACTTTTTGTACTTTCAATTATTTCATTTTGTTCTAAAAACGATACAATAGGTTTATTGCAACTAAAGTAAGAAAGGAAAATGTTTGATTCAAGTTTATTTAAGTATCGCGTAAAAACCACATCGATCGTCATTTTATATTTTGCAGTATTTTGCATTAATAACCATATTTTAAACATCACATTAATCTTGAATTATTATTAGATTTTATAAAATTTTTAATTTCAAAATCCACGATAAAAATATGATTGAACAACTAGAAGTCTGTTTTACCACGGTAGTAAGAAAACGTCTAAGCCACTGTCAAATACTAATCTGGATTGCGTGATGGATTGCAGAGGTTAAATATTAGAAAATAAATAATACAAAATTTTCAAACGCCGGAATAAATACGAAGATTTAAAATAATTTTAAATTATATAAAATTTTCAAACGCCAAAATAAATACGAGTGTTTAAAATAATTTTCTGTTATTTATTTTTTATCTTAAAAATATTAGTATATTTATTTAGTACTCACTATTATACTGCACAATGATTTTTCAAATAAACGATTCAAATAATAATCAACAAAAACACTATTTTAACAATGCATACACAGCATTATACGTCAGCTGTATAGCTACAGATATACTGCTATAAGCATGTCGGTGACGCGAATGCACGAGATTTCAACCATCCAACTAAGGCGCACAGCACATTATTATCTATTAAATGAACTAAAGGCTATGAAATCAAATAATTTTTGAAGTGAAGTTATAGTTGGATTTTCCTCTAAGAGATTTAAAAAAAAACTGAGGGGAATTTTCCTAGTTTGTTGTTTCGATTGGCTAAATCTTTTAATTCAACAAAAACAGAAAAATACTTAAAAATGTTAAAAATAATTTTTTAGAAAATATAAATAATTATTTCTCTCTCTCTCTCTCTCTCTATATATATATATATATATTTATACTTCAAATTTTTATTACAGGGTATGCAAATAAAGACTAAAAATATTACAAAAACAGAGAAATTTTCGGAAAAGTTTGAAAAATGAACTGAAGTTAATTTGGTTAAGAAACACTGCGACAAACACAAATAAATCAATAACAAATAAAAATTATAAGGCCATAGCGAAATCCGGGCAAAATTTCTTTAAATAAGGAGCAATTAAAAATAAAATGCTCATCAAAAAGTTGAGGAGAATTATAATTAATATGCAATTAAAAGTAAAAAAAAAAAAAAAAATGTGTTACAAAAATTTCTTGCATTTGATTATTTTAATTGTGTTGCCTTTAAAAACCATTATTAATTCTTAAATCTTCCTCTAAACTGTTCGATTTTTGTTTGAATAGATAAATATTAGATCCATAATTCTAAATATGATTTTAAAATGTGTTCTAACATTGATTCTCAGACTGTGATGTTCGTTTAGCACTCTCTCATTCTAAACAGAAAAGAAATACGAAGATATTGAAAATATGTTTTTATTATCTAACATAAAGAATGAATTACTCTAAAAACGTCAAGACATCAAACACTCATTGATAAGGAGGCAATTGAAAGTAGTACCGTAAAATTAAATTCCAAATATTGATATATGTTCAGAATTGCTATATTATTCGAATATCAAGCCAAATGATACTTCGATGAAATTGATCGAATGGGCCGTTCAATATTTGCTTCTCCCCAGATCTGTTAGAGACAAGTATTGATCGCAAATTTATTACGCATAGCGGTTGCCAAGCTAAATTCTCCAAGCTATCGCCTATTATTTAATGAAGGCGATGACGTGACGTTTGATGGTGAAACTAATCATGGCCAACTATTCCTAGGAGAATCCTTAAGCATAACTCGTCAAACTTCCTGCTTCTACGAAAATAAATGAGTGACGAGAAATCTCTGCCTCTAGTCTCTTGCTTGCAATGATCTTTATGCTTAAATCTACGACTTTTTTTTGCACGAGTTTTAAAATTCAAATGCTTGGATGTTTTAATTTAATTTTTTCTACGTCTTCGAGTGAGTTTATTAACATCGTGCAAAAAACAGCACAAGAGCTATTGGCGACGGAACACGTAATTTTGAACCACAGTGAAGTGATAAGAAGACATTTTTGATCTGGTATCCCCTCTCCGAATTTCCACACTACATCAACAAGAGAGCTTGTGAAAAACGATAAATTTAATGCATATTAGCCTTTTCTTCAGGGTGGTTCTGCATTTGTGAGTGAGTGAATATTAACTTTGCACGTTATTGATGGGAGGCTGGCAATGGGGATGGTCCCCAAACCATTCGTAATTTTGTGTGTTCCCCTTGTTTACAGGATGTTGTTGAAATTCTTTAGACCATGGGTGCTGCCCTTGGCACTCAAGGGTGAACAAACGCATACATTTAAGTTAAATTGTAACATTGCGCTAGGGACTGACCAATAGGGTTTTTTTGTGAAAGAGTGAGCGTAGGTACAAATGGAGAGATTTGCACTCCCTTAAAAGGCGCTGCGCGATAATTTTCAGGGAGAGAGCTTCTTTCAATTTCTGATGACGTAATCTACAGAATCTCAAAAGGGGTTCATGCCGCCCTCCATCCCTCACCTCCGTTTCAGATAAGTGGAAATCTTAATTCTTATTCAATGTTTCCTTAATTCTTATTCTTATTTGTGTTAAATTTAAAACCTAAATTTGTTATGTAATCGCGTAATCTAGTAATGTAATAAACTAAATTAATTTAATTTTAATCTGGCAATGTTTATTTGGAGTTGCGTTATCCTTGAATTTAGTTAGAAGAGATGAACTCACTTGTAATGCGGACTAAAAGTTTGAATAAGCTAACCTGGGTATTATGATGCAAGTTAACTTAAGTGCATTTTAACAGTGCAAACGATTGCTGGGGCTTTTGGCGACGGACCTCGTAATATTGAACCATGGTCAAGTGACGAGTACGACACCTGAGCTGACACCTCCTCCCACACCATACCAACGGGAGGACGTTTGAGCAACGACATATTTAACGTGCATCGGCCCTTTCTCCACGGGGTACTGGGCTCGAATTCATGACACGCTGGTTACGAGTCCGTTACCTTGAACACTAGGCTACTGCGACCACAGGTTCTGCATATGCCTCAGGAATCGGACTTATGATACTCTGGCCACAAACTCGTGACTAGGACCATTACACTGACGCGGCAACCTTACGCTTTAGAATATTTATGAATACGAACGAAAAGAGAGCTCGATCGTCACTACATTACATTTCTTTTTAAATCATTGTTTATTAATGTCACACTATGAAACAATGTTAGATTAATGCAACGAATCTCATGATTTTGAGCCTCACTCAAGTGACAAAGATGACACACGAATTAGCAACATACTATTCCAAAATTTCCACATCTCACAAGCACGAGGACTGAGCCTCCATAGATTTAACGTGCATCAACCTTTCTACACGAGGGTCTTTAGTGGCGCCAGGATAAAAACACAGGACAGTGAAGAAGCAATGTCGAGACAAGTTAATGAATGATTAAAGTGAAGCTGTTTCTTATTTATTCAGTTTTGAAAAAAAAGTATTTAAAATGTCATCTTCTGGAACATGAGTCTCGAATGAAAAAAAAACAACAACCCTAAAAGTATCCTAAAACCTATTCTATTCTATCCTATATTATCCAAAAAGAACAACAATCTTTTGATAAATAAATATTTTTTATAGAGTCTTCTTTTACTTAATATCCTTTTTTGAAAAGAAACAAGATATATATATATATATATATATATATATGTAACATTTTGCTCAAAACATCTAGCTTTGATCAAATACATTAAAACAATTTAATTTTAAGAAAAATGCATTATTGACAATATCAGAATCAAAAGATATTAATTTATCAATGTGGCTATAAAAATAAATAAGCTATTGATTGAAAAGACGAAACAGAACTTATCATTACATCAAATAGGAAATAATTACAACCAGAAATCGATATTACGACTCTACAAATAATAACTAACGAATTGTAAGGGTTAATCGAAATTTTTTATTTTATGAGATTTCTCTCTGGCATAAGCAATCTGATCACACATATACAACTTCGAAAAAATAAGTAGTGTTTCATCATCAAAAACATTTATTTATCTTTAGAATATGGCCCTGAAGAATTTCATGACATCCTAATGAAAAAAAAAGGTACTTCTATATTTTCATATACTTTCATATACTACCTTCACATATTTTAAACGAAAAACAGAAACCACAGCTTTGAGATGGAACTCACATGTGATAAGTACTGATTTGTAGAGTTATGACTCAGAAACATGTGTCTTTATGGAAACCTTTCTTTCTGGTAATTACGGTCTCTTAATTCTAATAACCCATTTTCATCTTACACTATTAAAATTCGAAGGTAAACAAACGTATCTATCTATCTATGTATGTATGTGCGTCTATCTTCTCACGAACCCTACGACGCAAAACGTCGCGGAAGGTACCAAAATATCGGGAATTTTCCGGGGAAGCCGTATTGCCCATTTATATTCCGATATTGTAATTAGTTGAAAAGATATTAATTAAAAACCTTAAAAAGCCTAATTGTTTTACCCCTGCCGGTTGTTTACTTGGCGGAACTTCCGTTTCGGCCGAGCGGTAATCTTACGTTTTCCACCATATTAAAATTGTCATCCAATTTTCGGTGTTGAAATTAGACAAAAAATAACTACAGAATCGAAAAGATCATTTATTTCGCCACGATACGGTATAATTTTTTTTTTTTGTAAAATTACAATATTTTCTATTTTTTTCGAATTTTTTAAAATATTGTTAAAATTGATGCGTTTTTATGAAAATTATTTCTAAATTGTTGCGTATGAATTACTTTTCGTGATATTAAATCGATATTCTACAATAATTAACTTCAAGCATTTCTCTTTTAGATCCATTCATTTAAAAAATAAAATTCCCAAAACTTTTTTTTTAAAGAATTTTTAAAAAGTAGTCCCAATTTTTACTTCACATTGAATAACTTCGTCATTTATGAAGGTAATCTCACAATACCTTTTTTCCGTGTGTAAAGCAATATTATACGTAACATATACGAAGATTGAAAAAATTGCTTCAAAGTTACGGATTTAAAAAAAACATTTTGTGATTTTCGTAAACTGCTGTTTTTCTGAGAAATAACTTAAACAGTAGTAATTTGTACATTTTTTATTTCAAAGTACGTTATTTTTGCAAATAGTTTGTGATGTTTGAGAGCATTAACGTAAATATTATGCCCTTAAAATGAAGGTAATGATTTTTAAAATAATTCAAAATACGCGATTTTACATTTAGCCAAACATTGGCGTCGAAAATTAGCCTTGCGCCAAAGACTTTTGACCTGTTTCGCCTTCGACCGCATCTAACTCAAGGGTTACACTAAAAAAATTCTGCCTTAAACAGGGGGAAATCAGTAACTTTGGCGAGTAAAAAAAAATGCGAGTGAAAAAGTTATTTTTTCGTCAATTTTTCTTTATATAATTTTTAAAATTAAATAACTATATATGTCAGATTAAGATGAAAAAATGCATTAAATGCATTTCTGAGATTCATTTAAAATATTTATCAGTATCGAAATTTTTGTTCTCTTTCATAAAACTTATAGTTTACTTTAAAATAATGCCTAATGTATATTTCTTTTTTTGACATATAATTCCGCAAAAAAAAAGGAAAAATTTGCCCATTTCAAAAATTTTTTTTGGAAATAGTCAGTTAAATATTTATAAATTCCTTAGGAAAAAAAGCTATGTTCGTATTATATATTCTTTATTATTAATTGCTTTTTATTAAAATATCAAATATCAATAAATTTTTTGCAATACATTTAAATGTAATCTTCAATCGAAATCTTTCAATCGTCATGTGAATATCCTGTGGATCCCCTCAATTAAAAATTCATTTCAATTTGAACCTCCCATTTATTATTATTGCCTATTTTCACTTCTGCTACGGGTCTGGGTGGTGCGGTTGGATAGCGCGTTGCTTCCGCCTTACCACTAAGTGTCTAATTCTTATTTTCTGGGTTCAAATCTAGAGAATTCGATTTTGTTCATTTCTGCTTATTTTTTCCTCGTAAATTAATTCTCTCTTCTTCAATGATTGAATTCACTTGCTGCATCCCCACTGATCTGAAATTTACTTCATTTTCAGTGCTGCCATTATGTAAGCAAATGGTATGAAAATATAAATTGTTAAATGAGCATTTTTAATCAATTTTATTATAAAATAATTAATAAGTTAGTTTTGTATAATATAATTTTTTTCACAGATACGTGTTTAAATAATTTGATTAACACAGACTGGAATGAAAAACTATAAAATTAAAATTAAAAAAATTAAATGTTGTTATCAAATAGTATTATTTTCTTTTTGAATGTTTTTTTCAGTGAATGTTAGCATATAACTAGGTTTTCACCCAAAAGTAAATTTTAAACACTTACATATGTTTAATCAAACATGCAAACGTTTCAAGAGCTATCTGTAGAATTTTTTTTATTAGTATTTATTGATAATGGATTTAAACTAATATATTTTTTTAAAATTAAAATGCATTCAATGCATTTCTGAGATTCATCTAAAATATTTATCAGTATCGAAATTTTTGTTCTCTTTCATAAAACGTATAGTTTACTTTAAAATAATGCGTAATTGCATGAAACGTTTTCCCCCGCGTCGAATATTTCAAAAAATTCTCACAATTTTACTTCAAGAATTAAAATAGTAGTGAACTTTTGTAATTTGAAAAATTTATACTTTCCGTTCTTTTTTCAGCATACAACTATTTTTAAAAATGCTACAGTTTCGTTTCCGGGAAAAAACTATCTTTCTTTAAAGAATTTTATAGAAAAAAAAACAACTTTTTTTTTTTACAAAACAATGCTGTTTTGCATATTTTATGATTTTTTCTCATATGAATCAATATCGTTGCGTTTATATAAAAATGATTTTTAAAACTTTCAGAATCAGTTCTTTAAAAAATAAAAAGCCGAAAACTTTTTTGAAGGAATTGTAATAAAACACTCAAAATATTTAAATCAATCATTTAATAATTTCTTCGTTGAAAACAAAAATTGCATGAAATTTTTTCCCGTGTGTCGATTTCGCTTATAAATTACGGATTTTAAAGATTTTTTTGTGATTTTCGTAAAATAAAGTTTTTGCGAGAAATAATATAAGCATTATTTTTGTAACCTTTTTTCTTTAAAAATTATTGTTGTTTCCAATCAATATGTGAAAACTTGGAATTTTCAATTAAAAATTGAGCCCTCAAAAATAATGAAAACTTTTAAGACATTCTAAAGGCTTTGCGCATGCGCGAGGATCATTATTATTATTTCCCCCCCTCTGTTTAACGCTCAGTGGCAAAGGTCAAACTTGCTGTTCTTGGCATAAGTGAATGATGTTAATTTGAGTAATGGAGAAAAGGGGAGTTCCCTTTTTTGTTCATGCTGTCTCTCATGGCTGAAGTTATTTGCTATCGATATTAGTATATCTAATTCATTACAGATAAACGTTTTAAAGTGTTCTAGCTTTAATTTTTTTATGACAGATATCTTCCTTATTCTTAAAGAATGACTTTTTTAAGAAAAGTGGAATAAAAAATACTGAAAAAAAATATAATTCTGAAACATATACTAGTCTCACACACAGTATTATTTTCTTTTTGAATGATTTTGTGCAGTGAATGTAAATAAATTTCCAGGCTTTTTCATTCTTATATATTTTTAATCTAACATTCAAAAACAACGAAATGAAAAAATGAATAGTCCTTTCGATAATTAACGGTGAGAATTTTTGTATTTATTTTTTTAGAAAATGGATTTAAATAATATATATTTTAGGAAACTAAAGCAATTTTTTTCCCGTTATTCATTACTAGATTAATTATGTTATGACAACACTGTATAATCTGTTTTTTTTCTGGATAAAACGATAGATTATAGTTTTCTGGACTATACTTTAGCTACCAGTATATAACGATTCATTGGAAAGTGAAAATGCCACACATACACACAAACCCTTTGTATTATTTTAAGCTCTAAGAAAATAATTATTGTTAAAATAATGAAAATGCTTGGTTTTTCGTAATATATTATATCAGAACGTTTTCTTTGTTGCTTTAAATATACATTTTTTTTAAGTAAAAAAGAATTGTTTTATGTAAATCATTAATCGAAATTTTTCAATCGTTACGTATAAGGATTTCTTATAACTATGATAAGTAAACCATCTGAACTAAAAAGATTCATACTTTGCTCTTTTAATATCAGTGATTGAATAAATTAAATACCAAACATCATTTATTTGTCACGATTCGGATTTTTTTTTCAAAATAATAATACTTAGCCTATTTTATTTCTTCTAAAATGAATAAATATCGATGCATTTAAATGAAAATGATTTTTAAAAAAGTCATTGATCATTTAGAATCAATGATTAAAAAAATAAAATGCCAAAAACTATATTTCTTTAAAGAATTTTATAGGAAAAAAACAACTTTTTTTTTTTACAAAACAATGATGTTTTGCATATTTTATGATTTTTTCTCATATGAATCAATATCGTTTAGTTTTTAAAACTTTCAGAATCAGTGATTAAAAAAATAAAAAGCCGAAAACTTATTTGAACGAATTTTAATAAAACACTTAAAATACTTAAATCAATCATTTAATAAATTCTTCAATCGCATGAAACTATTTTTCCGTGTGTCGAACATTTCAAAAAATCCTCACAATTTTTCTTCAAGATTTAAAATAGCAGTGAAATTTTGTAATTTAAAAAAATTCTACTTCTCTGTCTTTTTTCAACATACAACTATTTTTAAAAAAGCTACATTTTCGTTTCCGGGGCCTAAAAAATTGCAACGAAAGAATTGAAATGTGAGTGAGGGATTTTTAAAGTCGCACTGTTCACCTACTCCAGAGTTTTTTGGCGACGGACTTCGAAATTTTCAATTTAAAACTTTTAGAATCAGTGATTTTAAAAAAAAGCCAAAAACTTTTTTGAACAAATTTTAATAAAACACTCAAAATACTTAAATCAATCATTTAATAATTTCTTCTTTTATAAAGGTAATTGCATGAAACTTTTTTCCCCCGAGTCGAATATTTCTAAAAATCCTCACAATTTTACTCCAAGAATTAAAATAGTAGTAAATTTTGTAACTTTAAAAATTTATACTTTCTGTCTTTTTTTCAGCATAGAACTATTTTTAAAAATACTACATTTTCGTTTCCGGGAAATAAAAAATTGCAACGAAAGAATTGGAAAGTGAGTGGATGATTTTAAAATTCACCCTGTTTGCCTATTCGAGAATTTTTGGTGACGGACCTCGAAATTTTCTACCATTCTCAAGTGACGAGGACGACACCTGAGCTTTCACCCATCTTTAAGAATTACCACACCACACCAACGCAAAAACAAATTTAGAAAAAAGGGAATTTTTATGACATAGTTAAAGAAATCACACACACACACACACACACACACACACACACACACACACACACACACACACACACACACACACACACACACACACACACACACACACACACAACACACACACACATAAGTGCTATCGGCCTGAGGGAAACACGAAATTTGCATGAGGGTGAAGTTATTCACTCGGTAAAAGCCCGTGCAATGCCGGGCTAAGTGGAGAGGAAAGAAACAAAGAAATCAAAGTAATTTCGGAAAATAATATTGGAAATGATGAATTTGTGAAGTTGAGTGAATATTAACGTCTCACTGTTCAGCTACACGAGGCCTTTTGGGGATGGTCCACGTAATTTTGAACCATGGTGAAGTGACGTGGACGACACCTGACCTGGCACCCCCTCTCCTAACTACATTACCACACCAACGGGAGGACGTTTGTGCTCTCGACAGATTTTACGTGCATCGCGCCCCTACACTGCGGGTCTTCAGTGGTACTAGGATCGAGAATTTGTGAAGAAAGAGAAAATGTTAAGCAACAAAGCCATGACACGCACTCACGGGACATGCACTCATTTCGTACGCGTCAAACCCCACAAAAGTGTTGGCGTTAGAATAAAAGGAGGAAATTAACATAGGGATTAAGTTATACCCTCGGTATAAGCCCGTGCAACGCCGGGCCTAGAAAGCTAGTACCAACCATAAATTTATTCTTTTGAAAATAGCTCCCGCACATTATTTTCTTCATCAAATTATATTGTTTAAGAAAATTTGTGTGTGAGATATGTTTTCATTTCATTGTTTCGAGAAAGTTAGTTTCATCAAGAACACTAAAATTTTATTCATCCTTTTGTGATCCTAATCAACTATCAGGAAATGGCGTACATCTTTGTGCTTTAATCATTGAACAAGACTGAATACCTTTAGCTGTAAAGATAATAACTCATGTAGCATTTTTAACAAGCACAGTCAATTTTTTCTCTATCTTTCTTTATGCAGTTGTCTACTCTGTTAGAATTCAAAATAAATAGTTTTTCTTTCCATTTGGAATATGTGATTAGTATAAGCTATGCATTAGTTTTTAGTCAGAAGTATACATGAAATTTCCTCTATTTTCCTCTTAAGTTTAAAAGAATCAATCTAAAGAAGCGAATGAAAGGTGATGAAATTGGGATTTAGACATCGTCTCTTTCCTACATATCCTTTAAAGCACTATTTCAAATTGATTTAGATTCAGAACAATAAAATAAAAAAAAGTTCCTTTTATAAATAGTTACCTTTCTAAAATAAAAAAAAACTGTGTGCATTTATTGATTATTTAAGAGAAGAAAGTTGCTGACAATTTTTTTAGTGAGCACACACATCACGATTCAATAGACAAAAATCGTTCAGAATATCAAATATTTTTTTGCCTAAATAATTCTTTTGATATATTTTTCTATAATCTTACAAAAGTTAGAAGTTCTAAGTTGAAAAAAAAACAGAGTTATAATAACTTGTAAGTCTGTTTTTATTCACATTTCAATAGCAAATAAAATCTTTAAACAGATTCATCTCCCAAAGAAAACAAATAACTAGTTAATCTTCATTTCAAATGCTAAGGCCTTTTTTCTATTGTGTCAAATACTTTACTGTTAATTCAAACTTTTTTTTATTTTCAAATAATTTGAATAACCAAGCCTATTTTATTTTTCCTCGGGCTGTAAGCGATGTTGAGAGGCTGGATGGTTTGCTGCGATAAAATCAGGGAAGAAAAAATACCACACGTATAGCAAGCCAATGGGCTCAATTCATGACGGTCACATAATAAAGACAAACACGTATTCTCCATTGAATTCAAAACAGACAACAAACTTATTTTACTTGTTGTTCTATTTCTAATACTTGGGTAAAATTTCAAATTTAATAATTGGGTAAAAATGTTCAAATGTTATAAAAAACAAATTTCTTGAAATGGATTTTTTAAAATTAAAAAAAATCTTATTTTATGCATGTATTTTTAAATGAAATGCATTTTGTCTACCTACGTGTATTATTGTTGTGAAAAATTTGTATTTTTTAAGAGAAAGTTTCTGAAAAGATCAAAAGTTGGCAACAACGAAGCGAGTGAACTCATTAGCAGAAAACACGATTGCTTTTATCTTGTGACTATGACGTCACATGAGATTTTAAAGTAATTGGCTAAAAACACGTGGTTAAACTTATCACGTGATTATGACGTCAGATGAATTGAGCTCATTGAGTCGAACATGCAATTTAATTAAAAAATGGCGAAATCACATCTCAAGTTTACCGAATTTTGCTCGTGAGTCAAAATCCATTGTCACACAACTGCAACGAAGCAATAGTTCCATACATTTAATTAAAACTATTAATTACAACAGTGTTTTTCAAACTTTCAATATTTGCTATCCAATATTCAATCCTAATTTTCATCGTTCCCCCTCCATACAATGAAAATGTATTGAATTGAAAAATACTATACTTTGACGCTAAGGCTACTTTAACCTCTTAAGTGCCACCGGCGTACATAAACGTCTCGCTCAGCCAAAGCGTTAATGATCCCGGACGTATATATACGTCCTTCCGAAGCGCAATCTTTTCTGAGCACCGCTATCCGTAAAGTTATTCCGAATTCTTTGGAATGCAATAAAAGGACCTTGTTTGCGAAGGATTTACTTAGTTAAGAGGAATTTCCATTTCTTCCCCCCTCCAATACGCACGCCTACGTGGGAAACGGTGGCATTGGGAAGCGAATGGCATTACTTTTAATCGGCAGTTAAGGGATTAATTATAAATCATACAAATAATCAAATGTTAATTTTTGTATATAATTTTGTAAAATAAATAATTTTATATATAAGACCATGGGGTCACTGATAACTATTATACTTGTTCTTAGGATTGTTGAATTAATTATAAAATACGTTGTGCGGTACGGATACATTTTGTATAATATCAGTGTAAATGTGTATTTTATTTCTTATTATGTCAGAATGTATTATGGTTGTATACGTTCTTTAAGGCAATACCTAGCTTTCATGGCCCGGCGTTGCACGGGCTTATACCGAGGGTGTAACTTAATCCCCATGTTAATTTCCTCCTTTTATTCTAACGCCAACACTTTTGTGGTTTTTGACGCGTACGATGTGAGTGCATGTCATGGCTTTGTTGCTTAACATTTTCCCTTCTCTTCACAAATTCTCGATCCTAGTACCACTGAAGACCCGCAGTGTAGGGGCGCGATGCACGTAAAATCTGTCGAGAGCACAAACGTCCTCCCGTTGGTGTGGTGGTGTAGTTAGGAGAGGGGGTGAAAGCTCAGGTGTCGCCCACGTCACTTGACCATGGTTCAAAATTACGTGGACCGTCCCCAAAAGGCCTCATGTAGCTGAACAGTGGGACGATAATATTCACTCAATCTTCACAAATTTATCACTTCCAATATTATTTTCCGAAATTACTTTGATTTCTTTGTTTCTTTCCTCTCCGCTTAGCCCGGCGTTGCACGGGCTTTTACCGAGTGAATAACTTCAACCCTCATGGAAATTTCGTGTTTCCCTCAGGCCGATAGCACTTGTGTCTGCGCGCGATGTGAGTGGTTTCTTTAACAATGTCATAAAAACTCCCTTTTCGAAATTTGTTCTTGCTTTGGTGTGGTGTGGTAATTATTAAAGTTGGGTGAAAGCTCAGGTGTAGCCCTCGTCACTTGAGCATGGTTGAAAATTTCGAGGTCCGTCACCAAAAACCCTCGAATAGGCAAACAGTCCGAATTTAAAAATCACCCACTCTTAAAAATCACTTTCCAATTCTTTCGTTGCAATTTTTTATTTCCCGGAAACGAAAATTTAGCCTTTTTAAAAATAGTTGTATGCTGAAAAAAAGACAGAAAGTATAAATTTTTTAAATTACAAAATTTTACTACTATTTTAATTCTTGAAGTAAAATTGTGAGGATTTTTTGAAATATTCGACACGGGGAAAAAAGTTTCATGCAATTACCTTTATAAAAAAAGAAATTATTAAATGATTGATTTAAGTATTTTGAGTGTTCTATTAAAATTTGTTCAAAAAAGATTTTGACTTTTTGTTAAAATTACTGATTTTAAAAGTTTTGAAAATCATTTTTATTTCAAAGTAACAATGCTGATTCATTTTAGAAAAAATTCTAAAATATGCAAAATATCTTTGTTTTGTAAAAAAACAACAACTTTTTTTAAAATTCTTCTAAAAAAAGATAGTTTTTTGGCATTTGATTTTTTTAATCACTGATTCTAAATATCAATGAACTTTTTAAAAATCATTTTCTTTTAAATTTATCGATATTTATATAATACAAAACTATAACTTATTAATATTTTTACATTAAAATTGATTAAAAATGTTAATTTATCATTTAATTGTGACATTCCGTTTGCTTAAATAAAGGCAGCACTGAAAATTTATGTGGCAAAAATAAACAGAAATGAAAGCTTTTTGTTAGGAATTGTTGAAAAAGATAGAAATTACTTTGAATGATTAAAAATCAGAAAAAAAAAACATTTTTGAAGAGAAAAAAAATGAAAAGTCCATTAAAACAGTAAAATTAATTTCCGTGGGAAAAATAAGCAGAAATGAAAAAATAGAGATCCATGCATTCGAACTCGGAGCGACACGATATCACTCCGTCGATCCGCTATGATTCCAGCGTGCTACCAATTGCGCTACAAAATCCCGTATCAGAAAGTGAAAATAGGCGTTAATTATAAATGGAAGGTAAAAATTGAAAGTAATTTTTTATTGAAGAGGGGATATTCACACATAACGATTGAAAAATTTCGATTCACTATTACATTTAAATGTATTGCAAAAAATTTATTGATTTTTGATATTTTAATAAAAAGCAATTAATAATAAAGAATATATAATATGAACATAGTTTTTTTTTCTAAGGAATTTATGCATATTTAACTGACTATTTACGAAAAAAAATTTTCGAAATGGGCAAATTTTTCCTTTTTTTTACGGAATAATATGTCAAAAAAAGAAATATACATTAGGCATTATTTTAAAGTAAACTATAAGTTTTATGAAAGAGAACAAGAATTTCGATACTGATAAATATTTTAAATGAATCTCAGAAATTCATTGAATGCATTTTATCATCTTAATCTGACATATACAGTTATTTAATTTTGAAAATTATATAAAGAAAAATTGACGAATAAATAACTTTTTCACTCGCATTTTTTTTTACTCTCCAAAGTTACTGATTTCCCCTTGTTTAAGGCAGAATTTTTTAGTGTAACCCTTGAGTTAGATGCGGTCGACGGCGAAACAGGTCAAAAGTCTTTGGCGCAAGGCTAATTTTCGACGCCAATGTTTGGCTAAATGTAAAATCGCGTATTATTAATTATTTTAAAAATTATTACCTTCATTTTTAGGGCATAATTTTTAAGTTAATGCTCTCAAACTTCACAAACTATTTGCAAAAATAACGTACTTTGAAATAAAAAATGTACAAATTACTACTTTTTAATTTATTTCTCAGAAAAACATCAGTTTACGAAAATCACAAAATGTTTTTTTAATTCCGTAATTTTGAAGCAATTTTTTCAATCTTCGTATATGTTACGGACAATATTACTTTACACATTGAAAAAAGGTTTTGTGCGATTACCTTCATAAATGACGAAGTTATTCAATGTGAAGTAAAAATTGGGACTACTTTTTAAAAATTCTTTAAAAAAAACTTTTGGGAATTTTATTTTTTAAATGAATGGATCTAAAAGAGAAAGGCTCGAAGCTAATTAGTGTAGAATATCGATTTAATAAAACGAAAAGTAATTCATACCCAAGGATTTAGAAATAATTTTCATAAAAAAGCATCAGTTTTAACACTATTTTAAAAAAATTCGAAAAAAATAGAAAATATCGTTATTTTACAAAAAAAATTATACCGTATCGTGGCGAAATAAATGATCTTTCCGATTCTGTAATTATTTTTTGTCTGGTTTCAACACCGCAAATTCAATGGCAATTTTAAAATGGTGGAAAACGTCGAATCACCGCTCGGCCAAAACGGAACGGAAGTACTTCAAAGTAAACAACCGGCAGGAGTAAAACAATTAGGCGTTTTAAGGTTTTTAATTAATATCTTTTTAACTAATTCCAATATCGTAATATAAATCGGCAATACAGCTTCCCCGGAAAATTCCCGATCTTTTGGTACCTTCTGCGACTTTCTGCGTGGTGCGGTTCGTGAGAAGATAGACGCACATAGATAGATAGATAGATAGATACGTTTGTTTACCTTCGAATTTTAATAGTGTTAGATTTTTTAAAAATAATCTATTGTTGTCAAATTTCAATAAGTTCACGCCCCCCCCATGGGGCGCGCTCCACAGTTTGAAAAGCGCTGATTTACAAGTTAGTCGCGGCGAGGATTAGCGACAGATAGCTTTTCTAATATAACACATTTGGCATGCTTTTTTAAATCAAAACAATAATTAATTTTTAAAAAATAATTAAATTTAGAAGTTTTACATTTTTTAAATTATATTAATCATTTATCGCTAAATCCAACCACCTTATATCATACATTGTTCTTTTTTTAAATAAATTTATTTGCAAAACTCATCATGCTCCACATTGCATAACAAGAGGCTTACAGACGTAAGTGGTAACAACATTACAAAACAATAATAATTAAGGAAAAACAACACAATACGAAAAAAAAACATAAAAGCGCCAAATCTAAAATAAAGGAAGGGAGGAAATACACAAATATAAAGACAAGAAATTATCTATAAAATTTTAAAAATCTATATAGTAAACAAATTTTTTCAAGACATTAAGACTAACAAGCAATTGACAAAATGGGTGGCCAGGAAATACCTAAGCATTTTAACTCCTTTTTAAAATTTTCTCTTTTACAACAATATAGATTACAATACAACAAGACATGTTCCGTGGTTTCAGCGTCCAGACCACAGGAACAAATATTATTACCAATTAAATTAAACCTAAATAAATAGCTGTTAAAAGTACCATGTTCTGTTAGAATCTGGGATAACTTAAATCAGTAACAAATTTCTTACATTTTAGCCGTTGATAAATGGTCGGAAAAAACCTTTTAGTCCACAAAGCTTAAGGTGAGGCCAAGAATTTGGAGTTCCAGTCAGAAACAGTTCTTTCCCAAGCCAAATGCTTCCATTGACTTACTATTTATAAATCACATGTCGTGTGTACGTCAAATATAGTTTGAGAAAGAAGTAGCACTTTAAAATCATTTCGAGAATTCTTAATCTTTTTCCTTAAAAAATTAAATGTTTAATTTTTATAGCACATTTAAAGCACAAAAACTGCTTCAAATGATACATTTGCATAGGGGCGAAAGCAAAAATATAGTAAAAAACATTAAATCAAAGATGTTTTTATAAATCCTACCATATGTCTCTCCTTAAACAGACCTTATTTAATTTCATCTTTTAGATTTCGTACAAGAAATATTTGTATGCACGACTTTTTGAAACACTATTCCTAAAAATAGCTTCTCAATATTTAGAAATACGTATCTAAGACCCAAAGCATTCCAGAGAAGAATATTTTTAGAACTTCTAACGCAGGCAAAAAAAAAAAAAAAAAAAAAAAAAAGAAGTTATCTCCAAGAATTCTAAATAGATTGAAGGATCATATAAAATTTATTTCGAGGAAGTATCAAGAAGGGATTTAATCTCAGTTTACTGCTATCTTTATTTTATTTCGAATTTTATCAAGAATGAATAATCTTCAAATAAAAAGTATTCCTTTAAAACTTTTTTACATTTTTCACTTTTTTTTTTGCATAAATTTTTCCTTGAAATGTTAATTTATTTCATTCGCGCATTTTATCACTGAAAATGCACATTTGAAGATAGAACGAAATGTCAACCTTCAGATAGGAGATTTCGAAAAGCTTTAATACAATGCCCTCTCCGTCAAAAAGTGTGTGTGTGTGAGGAGGGGGAAAGCATGTAATAACAGGAGCTACTTTCTTGATTCTTCTACATTTTGCAGTGGCCGCGGTAACCAAGTGGTCAAGGTATCGGATAATGGCAGGCTTGTCATACGTTCGAGCCCAGTATCACTAAAGACCCGCCGTATAGGGAAGCGAAGTACGTTAAATCTGTCGAGAGCTCAAATTTCCTCCCGTTGGTGTGGTAGTTAGGAGAGGGGGTGCTCGTCACTTGACTATGGTTCAAAATGACGAGGTCTGTCGCCAAAAGCCCTCGTGTAGCTGAACAGTGCGACATTAATCTTCACTCTATGTTTTGCATGAATTCTTTCATGGGAAATCTCTCTCAGTTACAGTTTTCGATATTAAATCAATAATAATTGAAAAAGAAACAACAATAGAAGATTTTAGTTGAATGCAACAACATTGTATAAAATTAAAAATGATATTGTGGTATGCGTAAAAAGTCAATATTCCATTTGCAAAACTTTAAAACCATATTAGTGAAACAAAAGTTTAGAAAATATTGAACCGAGTTATCTCTTTTTAATTTTAAATAAGGCGAATTAAAAATTAATAAATTACCCGATTTGATTTGATTTTTGAAGTGAAACTTCTTTGTGCACGGGAGTGAATGGGAAATTTGCCCAGTTTTGCGTAACAGTGAAAAAGCGAACGGAAGTAGTGATTCCCCCCATCCCCCCGAAAAGTCGCCAAGGTGAGGAGATAGCGAGCGGGGGGGGGAAGAGAGCGGGGAGGGGGTACACCCCGTGATTTGCGTCATATCCGTGAAAAAGGTGGTATGGAGTGGGGCATCTTGTGTTTGGACTAAAGGCCCTTAGGCATTGGAGATATTAAGTGAGCATGCTACTCGTAACGAACTTGTGTGGCGTATTTTCGTAGTTTTTATGTAATAAAAAAAACCGTGCCGTTTTCAACGAAATAAACGCACCCAAAATATTACCATTATATCCTGTGCCTCCAGTCAGATAACTGATGACATTGCAACGGTCACGTACACTCGTGGACAAAAAAATTAGCGCACCAAGAGATAGTTACGGGATCGTAACGAAACTTGGCATGAAGGTCTGGGAGGATGCAAAGGATTAGAAATGTAGCGTGATTGCGTATTACGTATAGTTGGTAGAGGGCGTTCAACGTCGTTCTCCGTGGAGTATAAAACATGTAACCAAAGCTTGTTTGAGTGTGCTGTATCTTTTATAAAGGAAGAGCTCAGGTAGGCATGCTATTACGCCATTTTCGAAGACAAAATGAGCTGCTGTCGCAGTTTCAGAGGGGCAGAATCAGCGGCATGATGGAAGCTGTGTGGTCAGCTAAGCGAGTAGCTCGTCTTTTAGGCCGCTCTGATTATGTTGTGAAGAGGTGTTGGGACCAGTGGATCCGAGAGATGTCATTTACACGAAGACCAGGCTCAGGACGTCCTCAACAGACCAGTCGTGAAGAAGACCACCACATCGTAAGAAATGTACGCGTACAACCAACTACTTTATCGGTTGCCATCCAGGCACATCTAGCACCTTCACTGTGTCTTCTTGAACCATACGAAGGTGCCTGGATGAAGGACATCTGGGATCGCGGCGCTCATTACGTTTGTTGTCCTTGACGCCCACCCATCGACGCCTCCGTTTGGAGTGGTGACGCGCACAAGGAAACTGGACTGCAGCGGGATGGAACCAGGTCGCCTTTAGTGACGAATCCAGATTCAATCTCGGCAGTGATGACAATCGTGTTCGTATGTGGAGACCCTGTGGTGAACGCCTCAATCCTGTTTTTGCTTTACAGTGACACACCGCTCCCACATCTGGTGTAATGGAATGCCATTGCTTACAATACACGGTCACCCCTAGTATTGATCCGCGGCGCACCATGACAGCCCAACGGTAAGTCCATGACATCCTGCAACCACATGTGTTGCCACTCATGCAACGGCTCCCAGGAGCTATTTTTCAACAAGACAATCCTCGGTTTCACACGGCAAGGATTACTAACTACCCTAACTAACTCCGCACTGTTACTAACTGCCCTTCCTTGGCCTGCCCGATCCTCAGAGTTTCAGATTTGTCTCCAATCATGCCTATCTGGGATCTTTTGAACGGCGAGTTGGGCATCCCACGTGTTTGAACAAACTAGAGGCAAGGTTACAGCTAATATGGAACGAAATGTCTCAAGACACCATATAGAACTTGCATGCCTCAATGCCTGATCGTATCGCATCGTGCATCCGCGCTACAGGGGGTTCAACAGGGTATTAATCCTCCGTTCTTTTGCCCTTTTCTCTGAAATAAAGGATCCTTTTTCGTTGATTTTCTATTAATTTACTTACATCAAAATAGTCATTAAGTATGTAAAATTTCATTTCATTTTGACGACTCCTTCTTGGTGTGCTAAATCTTCTGTCCATGAGTGTAGTTTTGCGTGAGAAAGTACCGAAGACTGAACAATCCAACGCTTATGTTATGTTGACCTACCTTTATTCAGAGAGGGGATCAGTGCAGTTCACTCGCCAATCTCCTGCTTCAAATATCACCGCATGAGGGATGACAAGGACCAATTGCCGAATAGTAATCCGGATACGACCAAACAGAACTGATTCTGCGTCACGTGAGGCTTGGAAAGGCGTGACGTATTCCCTCTTTAGAGAGACATGAAAAGGGAAAACCCAGAAGTTTCCGGAACGCTTCGACACTATACCATGCTCCAACTTAGACTCTCCAAGAGACTTCCAAACTTTCTCTCAGCCTAGTTTCCAAATTGGCTTGTACGCTCTCACACTTACAGTGACCTATCAATGCTCTAAATAAATGTCATCGTCACGCAGCCTTCAAATAAGTTATCCTGCGTTACCAACACCTCAACAGCGCTGTGTCCTAACAATACTATTGTAGAAATATTGCAATCAGGGGTATGTGAAAAAATAACAAAATTGTAAGTGCGCCGTGTACTGGAAAAGTATTGGAATCCATGATTTAATTTTATCATACCTAATTTAGTATCAATTAGTGGATGTGGTACTCAAGAGGTTACGGTCACGAAGGCGCGGTCGAGCGAACTTTTCCAGGGTAAGCGCTACTCCTCATGTTTTCAAGGTGTTACAGTCCACCCAATGGCGCAGGTCTAGCCATTTGGTATTAAAAATATGTGATTTCTTTTTTAACACTTGTTTTCAATATTGAACTATTTTTTCTAAAATATAACAGATTACTATTTTTACTACAAAAATACCAGTAAAACAAAACTGTCAAGTTTAAATCCTAAACAACTATGAGCCATTTCAAGATCATGGAGCGTGGGACGTATTCAATGCAGCGAGCAGAGAACATACCGATAAATCTGAAAAACGACGTATGTACGTACAATTGTTTGTTGCCAATTCCCTCGCCGTTATGGGACATGACATTAACTCAAGAACCCAATCCCATGAGACCGCAGAGCGTAGGATGATGTCTAAACAGCCAATCCTGTGCTATCGTGGGAAGAACTGATCATCATCATTTATCCTCCCCTTCAATGAGCACGTAGGAAAAAATCATATCCACGGCTGGCATCTTATATAGCAATCGCTTTTTCCCTACAGTGGCACTGAAAGCATTAAGTGTCATCGTGCACTTCCAATGAAGGTACTGTTCCGTCTAAACATTTATCGAACCGTTTGTTTGAGGTATCCGACTACCCTAAAACTGTGAATTTTGCCAAAAATTGACAATTTTTTTTATGATTTCATTTTATGGGACATCTTATTAGCTTTATAAAAATAAAACAAAAACTACAAGTGTTTTAGTAAAAGCACACACACACGGATGCCATTACTTTAAGCAAGATGTCATACTCAAAATATGATTTTTTGAAAATAATCAAACGGGGTCAGCTAAAAAAGTTTTGAACATTATTAACTGAAATTTTTTCTGTAAGTTCTGTATAATAGTAGAATTGTTTTAACCTTCAGATTTATCAATCACTGTTTACAGTTCCTTATGTGAATATAATCACTGTCTTTTTAAGCATTTTCATATAGTAACCGAGATAAAGTGCTGTAGTTTTTGTAAAAAAGAAAATATTTCTTATCCTGAAGGTCATTTCAAAATTGAATAATATAGCAACACATTAGATTGAAAAAATTGAAAATTTGTTTATAAACCTTTGGTGCAAAATGGGCCGCGTTTATGCTATTTTTTGCCAATTTTTATCTATTTTTTCCCATTTTAGTAATAATTTCTCTTTCTCTTCTTAATTTTAGCACATTTTTCTTACAATGCACTAAACAAATCTAAAAATAACAAAAAAGTCCCCATATCTCCTTTTTTTAAAAAAAATGTTGCCGCAACCAGTCGGATACCTTAAGTAAATTTAGCCGCATCGGTTGTGATGCCTAATGATCGAGGCAGATGACTCGTGGCCAACGTGTTATGAGTTCAAGCCTAGTACTACTGAAGACTCGCTGTGTAGAAGCAGGATGCCCTTTAAATCTATCGAGATCTCAAACATCCTCCCATTGACGTGGTATTTAGGAGAGGGGGAGGAGTCAAGTCTAGCGTCGTTCTCGTCCCTTGACCATTGTTCAAAATTACGAGGGCCGTCGTCCAAATCCCTCGAGTAGCAAACCAGTGCAACGTTAATATTCACTCACTCTCATCGGTTGCGAAAAGCCAATTCTCCAGTCCAGCTGGCGTAAATGTAAGTGGTCACCGGTCAAACGCGATCGACTTAATGTCCATCCTTGTTCTTAGCTATAGATTAGAGTCCTGGATCTGTTGTGTAAAGAGACTGTGGCGTCGTGGGCTCGATACGTGATGTCGAAGCTAAGCGAACATTAAAAATTACTTTTTATTGTGATCAAAAATTGGTTTATTTCACTTTTTAACATTTAGAAGATCACTGGGTAGAGAAAAAGTCAGTTTCAGCCAGTCAGTTGCATTGGTGTCCACTCCTCGCGTCTTCTTTATTCGTCCATCGGATACTGTCTCAGGAGTCAAACTCGGCATTCATGCCGGGAGTCGGTACTCTCTTTTGCTGGGTCGACCGTTTTACTCTCCAAGGGCGGGTCCACTCCACGACCCTCATCAACCACCATTTGCAGGGCTAAAGGTTTCGCACCCTGCACCTCGGTCTCACTAGCCCACCATTGGTGCAGGGATAACAAAGGCTCGGGTCTCTCTCAAACTTTCTGCCGACAAGGGCTTGGCTGACACCTGGTACTCGAACCACCTAGCCACCTTTTCGTCTTTTGATGTTACCCGCCACCGTCTGCCGAGGCGCCAGCCTTTCCAGACGGACAATCACTGCCCATGGACGAAAAATAATACAGTGATCCCCAGCCCATAGTGTTAGCACTCACACCGGTGCCAACAGTACAGATGTCCGACAAAGCACAATGACGCCAAAGCCACGTGCTGTCCAGCTGTAACATGAATCATGAATAGGGGCGATTTCTCCTTTGTGACTACGTCACAAGACTGATTCACATGAAATTTGTCAAGGATTAAGAGTCTTTATGTTGGTGTGATGTGGTATCAGCTCAGATGTCGCTTTCACCACTTGATCGTAGCTTAGAATACGAGATCCTTCGCCAATAGCCCTCGTGTTATTTAAAAGTGTGACATTAATAAAATATCAATCGTAGCTTAAGTTTCCCGATATCGATCGCATTTTTAAGCACAATTTTAAAAAACAGTCGCTAGCCTTTTTAAATTGAAAGGGGTTTCATGCGAGTGATAATTTTATAAACGTTCTCCAAAGTAATATGCAGTGGAATTTGCGCGTCCAAGGTTCGAAGTTTAAAGGAACTGATTAATGACTGAAATTTCTGTATCGGAAATAATGCAGAAGAAGCACTGGATAATTTTCACGGTGACTAGGTACTCGGAATTTATAAATAGCTTCGCTTTTATGTAAAAGACAGGCTTTAAAATTCTTTTGCATTCATGTTCTCACACTTGAATTATTCTTTAAAAATATCTGTCTTCTTTCATGAAAGTAAATCAAAAATGATTTCCAACTAAAAGAAGGTAAGCGAATTATTATTCGGTTGCATTTTTTTCTCTTGATATTAGCGGGATATCATTCAAGATTTATTAAAATTTAAAATTGTACATTTTCTCGTCTACATATGCTCTGTATGGGAAAATTATTTTTAAAAATGAATGCAAAGTTGTTTTTGCTTGTGGCGTAGCTGCTTCCGAAGACACGTGATGATTTTTATCTTTAACTTGCTTATTCAAGCTTTGAGATATCAATATTAAAATGAGTTATATATGTGGAAAAGTTCAACTCAATTTAAATCTATCGAATAAATATCATAATATAGTTTTATTTTATCTTGCGGTCTTGAAACGTAGTCTCGTAATAGAGGGACCCGGATTCTGCTTTCTTATTCATTTCCGCTGTGAGGTTTCTCCGACTTTAGTATTGTGGCCGCGGTAGCCAAGTGGTATAGGCATCGGATCGTGGCTAGCATCTCATGAGTTCGATCCCAGTGCCACTGAAGACCCACCGTGTAGGGGAATGATGTATATAAAATCTGTCGAGAGCTCAAAAGTCCTCCCGTTGGTGTGGTAGTTCGGAGAGGAGGGTGCCAGCTCAGGTGTCGTCCGCGTCACTTGACCATGGTTCAAAATTGCGCGGACTGTCCCCAAAAGCCCTCGTGTAACTGAACAATGGGACGTTAATATTCACTCACTCACCGACTTCAATGTACAGGTATTAATCTCAAGGTAACAATTTATCCTGTCGTTTCCCTCTTGGATCCAGGAACCCTTTACCTATTCTTCACAACATTTCTACTTAAACAGTATTATTCCGCCTGCATCGCGATTCCCTCAAAAGAGGTTCTCGTACCAAAGAACGTAATAAAGTAAAGGGAAATGCGCTGGAGAATTCTTTGAAGGGCAGGTGCCCCTGGTCCGAATACCTAGACCAGGTGCATGATACCATGCACCTCTAATTAGTCCTTTATACTCTTTTTTTTCATAACTGAATTTTAAAATTTAGATTTTTTTAACAATAATATCACTTATCAAATAATCCCCCCCCCCAAATCGTAGAAAAAAATAAATTATTTGGCGCAAAAGTGTTTGAAAAGAGTAGAGTAACATTTTAATGTATCCAACTACCCTAAAATTGTGAATTTTGCCAAAAATTGACAATTTTTATGATTTTACTTTATACGCCATCTTATTAGCTTTATAAAAGTACCAAGTTTATCATTTTCCATTCACTAGAACAATTAAAAGTAATTAAAGTGTTTTTAGTAAAAGCTTACTTAAAGCAAGATGTCACACTTTAAAACGTGTTTTACTCGAAATGTGATGTTTTGAAAATAAACAAAAGGGGTCAGCGATTGCTCAAACAGTTTTAAAAATAATTAACTGAAATTTTTTGTGTAAGTTCTGTATATTAGTAGAATTTCTTTAATCTTCAAATTTATCAATCACTGCTTTATTACAAAATTTACAGTCCCTTATGTGAATATAATTACTGTTCTTTTTTAAGCAATTTCATATACAAGGGGTGATCAATTGAAAAGGAACGAAACGACACGGGGGGGTACAAATGTAGTTTTTATTCAAAATATACACCATAGGCCTGAGCACAACGATCCCACTGATGAACAAGCCGCAGGATTTCTTGTTCCCAGAATTCCTGTGGCTGTGACGAGACCCAGTCCTTCACAGTGTCCTTGAGTACGTCGTCCGAGTTGAAGCGCTTCCCTTTCAGGTGTTTCTTCAGTGGACCAAACACATGGAAATCGCAGGGCGATATGTCCGGACTGTAGGGCGGATGGTCCAACGTTTCCCATTTGAACTTGTCTAGTTCCATTTGTGTGACTCTGGAGACGTGTGGACGCGCGTTATTATGGAGCAGCCCCAGTCTTTTGTTCTTGATGGACCTGCGTAGGCGTCGGAGTGTCTCACAGTACACATCGGAGTTAGTGCTTTTTCTGTGCTCGAGGAATTCCACAAGTAGCGGACCTTGAACGTCGAAAAAGACAGTGAGCAACACCTTGCCTGTTGACTTCACGGCTCTGAACTTTTAAAGGGGGAGGTGACGACGCATGCTTCCACTGCATGCTGTTCCGCTTTGTCTCTGGCTCGTAGTGATGGCGCCTGGTCTCATCACCTGTGACGATCCGCTTCATTAAAGCGGGCTCTTCCTGATACCAAAACAGATGTTGCAGTGCTAGTCCCATACGCAGTTACTTTTGCTGGTCGGTGAACTGCTTCGGAACCCAAGTGGCACACACCTTCCGAAATCGCAACCTGTCGTGAACAGCAGGTCGTGTCCACACGCTGACATCCACCTTCAGCGGCAACATTCGCAATGTGACACGTCGATCACTTCTCACTAGGTCGTCCACCTTGTCGATGAGATCGCTCGTGATGAAAGTGTTTGCCTAGCCTGGTCTCTGATCATCACCCACTCTCTCACGGCCTGCACGAAAACGGGCACTCCATTTTCTAACAGACTTTTTCTGTCAGAGACACATTTCTCCCCGTAAACGGTCGCCATCCACCTATGAATAGCTGCCGGTTCCTCACCTTCCGCTGTCAGAAATTGGATAACACTTCGCTGCTCCTCAATCGTCGAATTTTGCAACACGAACGCCATCCTGTCCTCATACGGACTGCCGCATCATTTGGACGCCGCTTTTTATAAGAGCCTTTGCTCTCTCCTGCGCATGCGGGCCTCCGAACATGATTCGATCCCAGTCAGAGCTTCCAATGGCATCCCGAGATGTCTCGCTACATTCTCCCAAGGCGGAATATGCAAATATTTAACCGTTTCATTTTTATGTCGTTTTGTACCTTTTCATTTGATCACCCCTTATAGTAACTGAGATAAAGTGCTCTAGTTTTTGTAAAAATTAAAATATCGTTTATGCTGAAGGTCATTTCGGCAATGAATAACAAAGCAACACATCAGAATTGAAAATTTGTTCATAAACCTTTGATACAGAATGGACCACGTTTATGTTATTTTTTGTCAATTTTTAACCATTTTTTCTGATTTTAGTTGTAATATAATTTGTTTATCTCTTCTTAATTTTAGCATATTTTTCTTTAAATGTACTAAAAAAAAATCTAAAAACGACAAAAAAATTCATAGACCTCCATTTTTTTTCAAAAAAAAAAAAAAAAAAAATTGTCGCAACCAGTCGGATACGTTTTTAAAATTGGACAAATTAATTTCAAACAAGGGGAAATTTTTTAAGCTCCTGTAACTCGGTGACTATCGAGCATGATTTTACAAATTTTTACATTTAAGGCTTTTGTGTAGTGAGAAATTAAAGGCAGCAACCATTAAATGTGAGCAAGAGATATACTTAAACTCCCATCAGGAAGTGCCATAAAACACGAAATGTGACTTAAATGTGACTTTGTCAGACTTAAGGATCAGTAAAAGGATAGTTGAAATGACTTTAATGCACTTGAACAAACAATGTCAATTTTAGTTATTAGTGTAAGCATTAAATTTTAGAATATAGTTCTCCCGGTATAATTGGTACGAGCATTTTTTCAGCGCTTGAAAATTTCATTCATAATATTAAGATATTTTGCATTCAGCCACAAAAATAAAAATATCTTCGATAGTTCTAAGTTTTAATTTGATTTGAATGTAAAGCTTTACTTTAATATTTTTAAAAGTATTAATTTATTATCCTTCTGTTCATACGTATGCAGCTCATTGTAAAAATGGCTCTTTGACACCTTGTTTTTCACTTACAACTTAGCTCTTCTCTCTGAGAGTTTGCCCCCTCTTGGATTCCCCACATACTCAATCGGATACACAAAGAAGAAAAAGCTTGGCTTTCTAAAGTAGGAATATCCCTGTTTTGATTATTTGCATTCACGAAAATTATATGATGAGAGTAGAGGTAAATGATGGGCGCTGTATAAATACAAGCAAACATTCACCACACTACGTAAAAGCTTCAACGGCGGAAAAACACATTTTAAAGAAACGTATTTTATATATAAATATTGTTTATATTTTTCCGAGGTAAAAATTACGAATAGAAATAAAATTTTCAACTTCATGTCCAAATAACTTTAGGTTCCCCTTAATATAATTAAAACTAAAGATAGAGGAAAATAGGCTTACCGTTTGTTAGAAACAGTTGATTCCTTTCGCCGTCCAGAAATGGCGCCACGAACTGTTTTCTTCTGGAAGCAGGTGTGATTCGGCGGGAAAATGACATTCGATTCGGAGTATTGGGTTGTAATGGTCGCTGTTCTTATGATTATGTGTTGTGAAATCTTTTTTTCTTTTTCTCCATGTAACGGAGAAAATATATACATGATGAGTCATATAAATGTGAGTGTGTGAAGAAAATATATACATGAAAAGTCTACTTGTCACCTTATTTGTGTTACTCAATAATCGTAATTTATATTTACTTCATCCAGCTCTATAAGAAATACTTCCACACTGTTTATACGCCCAGCATGGAAGATGGCGGTAAGTCAAAATCCGTTCGTTATACAATTCATGATTGTATTCTACATCAAATTCAATTTCTAAAGTCTCATTCTCTTTCATAACACCGTTTTTTACTGAAATTTCAGGTCCGGTAATGATGCCAACTAATTTTTGTTGAATTAAGCGTTTTGAAGGCACTATTTATACTAATTTTTTGCCTTGAAATATTTATTAAAAGGAACCGTTCAAATTTGTTTTGTAAAGTTATTTTGCCAAGGATACATTTTAAGATAGATGTTAACCTTATTTTTAATTACCTTAAGCCAAGGATACGTTAAACGGAAGCGAAATGTATGTCATATATAAATTTAAAAGGCGGAACACCCCGTTTTCTCTAGCACGTTATCGAAAAAAAAACACATTTTCTCTCACCGTGTTTTGCATACTTAATAAGGACGTGAGATAAAAAAGAAACTATTCCATGCATCAGTGTTTTTTTTCCTGTGATTAAAGTTTTCCTCTAGGTTTAGTGTTTTTTAATTTGAAGGTAATGACTATAAAAAAAAAACGTTTCTCTGCTTACGCGGGGGTTATATTATGAAAAGAATTACACGACTTAGAAAACAAAACACTTTGAAAACTTAAAAGAATGTACATAAGATACTTTTTCATTGTAGAGATTGCGTATTCCACGAAAAAGTAAAGTAAAAATGAATGTTTTTAGCTTGATAAAGGGTTTTAAATAACAGAGACTCGGCAACGCAGACGTCAAAAGCCTTAGCACATCTTCAAGACCGAGCCTTTTTTTAATTATTGTGCGTGTGTTCAAACCTAAGAAAGCTCAAAAACGTAAAATGGATGCTATAAACAAAAGTTATGGGACTGCATTATCACATCTGTTGCAAAATATTCCAATAAATGAAGAGTTATTTACAGAAATTTCAGAATCTCTGTTCCACGATGGAATGACTATGATTAAAGTAGGATTTTTACTATCATCTTCAAAACATCTTATAAATAGAAATCCCGAGAAAAAAACTTTCATTCTCGAGCAGATGTTCAATGTGTTAAGTAAGCATTTAACCTTCTAAAGATGGACAGACGTACAAAACATAACTATTTACACCTTGTTATCCTGTGGTTTGTTATCGTTATTGAGCTTGTAGTATTCATAAATTATTTACAAGTATACACACCAACAGTGACAGAAGTGAATATAACAAACACAGAGTGTGTATTATCAAAACATATCGGTAGAAAAATATTCCTCCTCATTTGTTATAAAAACAGAGAAAAAGTATTCGATATTCGTTATTTATGGTCACCCCAAAATGCATCTGAACAGTTAAAACCAAAAATTATCGGCGTACAATTAACAGCAAAAGAATTAAAAAAAAGTTTGTGAAATCTGCTAAAAAATGATAAAATTACACCACCCGTCAAATTTTATTATCTCGGAGCCTTCCCAAAGTGGGAAAACGAGTTTGGTGCAGAAACTCATATCTGAACAAGTGTACGAAGTTCCCCTGAAAAAGATTGTATGGTGCTATAAGATTTGGCAGCCATGGTTTTCGAACGAGAAAAATTTTAAATTTGTTTCGGGACTACCTTCAGAAGAAGAAGACTGATCTGATTGTATTGGATGATATGATGAATGACGTTACGAGTGAAATTTCACAAATGTTTACTATGGGATCGCATCATAAGAAATACAGCTTGATACTTATAACACAAAATCTTTTTCCGAGAGTAAAATATATGAGAGATATTAGCCTTAACGCACATTACATAATTTTATTTCGTAATAATCGAGATTTATCGCAAGCTGCGTGTTTTGGTCGACAAGCATTTCCAGGGCGCAGTAAATATTTCATGAATTCATATAAAAAAGCAACTGAAGAACCATTTAGTTATTTGCTTGTCGATGTTCATCTAAGATCGCCAGAAGTACAATGTCTCCGTAAGTCTTTATTTCCCGATCATGGAATGATTATAATTGGGTTTTTGTTCCCAAAGAAAAATAAACCGAATCAGCCGTCATGTCCATTTGCTGCATGTGCTAGCTGCTGCCCGTCCTGCTCAACGAAAAGCGATTTTAAAGAGTGCAACAGCTGATCAAATAAAAACTATCTGCGAAATATGTCAAAATTTATTATCCGGTAACATACCAACAAAAAAGATTAAAAAATTGCGTAATTACAAAAGAGTGATACGATTATTAGCCAATAGGAACGTTCCTATTTCTCGCAAACGTAAGCTGTTTACTTCCAATCGTCAAGTAGGTGGTTTTCTCCCCCTAATACTCCCAGCTGTTTTGAGTCTATTAGGCGGAATCGCTGGAAAAGCGATCGGCAAACGCATATAAGAAATATGGCTCAAGAGATGGGTTTAGTCCCGAAAGGGTTAATATCACGTTACTTTGCAGAAAACCAACCATAAACAAAATAGAAATTAATATTTCGAGTTTGTTGCATGAAAACGAAACACCCGATGACATAAAGGCTAAACTGCTATCGGATTTGATACCGAAGTACCAGAGAGCGATGCAACCTCCTCCACCTCCGAAACCATTCGAAAATCCTCCAGAATTATTAACAGAACCAGAGCTTTCACTAACAAACATACCTGAAGTACCATCAAGAATCAGCATTATGGCAAAATATATAGGATATTCCATATCCAAAACACGAAAAAAATATATATTGCCTATTTTAGAAACACTCAGAGATGCTAACTACACATTCAGTGATAAAAATGAATTTGATTTTAATGGAATTACACAGCGAAATAGTCATGCTGTAGATCTCTTTAGCTATATGATGAAAAATGTTCAACGTGTTTTAACTCCTCCTACAGGATTCGCAAAATTTTACACAGCATTACGTCATGTGAATATTCCTTTGGAATGGATCGGTAATAAAAGATTAAGAGAACAGCTACTTCTTGCAGATGCAAATCCTGTGTTCACAAAGATTACTCCACATTCTCCAGAAATAAAAAAAAAATGGCAAAGTTGGACCGATTAAGAAAATTATACTTTAATCCAAAGGAACCGTCTTCTTTCGGAGGTGTGAAGTGTTTGTCAAAAGCAAGCGGAGTTCACCAGCATGATGTTCAAAAATGGCTTTCACAGCAAGACATTTACACATTACACAAACCTGTTCGTTATAAGTTTCAGAGACGCAAAACTATTGCATATGGAATAAATGAATTGTGGCAGAGTGATTTATTAGACATGTAAAAGCTATCTCGTTACAACAAAGGATATCGCTATATTTTAACCATTATTGATGTGATGTTACGATATTTGAGAGCTTTTCCAATTAAAGATAAAAAAGCCAACACAATAAAACAAGTATTGCAAAAAGTATTTAGAAAAGTAAAACCCAAAAATCTTGAAACTGATAAGGGAACAGAGTTTTACAATTAAATTGTACGCGCTATGTTAAATCGATATAAAATTCATCACTATTCTACGAAAAGCGAAACAAAATGTGCGATTCTAGAACGCGCGCACAGAACTTTACGAGAACAATTGCACAGAGCCTTTACCTATCCCGTATTCCTATAAATATTATGATATTTTACCTGAATTAGTACATTCATTCCATCCATCGTGCTCATGGTTTTGAACCCGCCCAACAGAGGACGAACCCGAATGATATAAACGTTTATATCATTCGGATCCCCAATTCAGTTTTGCAGCGGGAGACATAGTCAGATTATCGAAAGCTCGCAACACTTTTCGCAAAGGCTATTTACTAGGTTGGACTGAAGAAGCATTTCGCATTTGCAAAAGATATCCCACATTTTTCCTCTCTCTCTCTCTCTCTCTCTCTCCAACTTATACATTACAAGATTTTAATTCTAAAGGAATTGAGGGTCGTTTTTATAACGAGGAGTTACAAAAAATAGACAAATCAACAAACGCCTATTGGGCAATAGAAAAAATCCTCCAGACTAAAGGTAGAGGGGCTTCTCGTCCATTATTTGTAAAGTGGGTCGGATTTCCCGATTCTCAAAATTCTTGGATAAGAGCTGATCAAATTGAATATCATAATGAATCAGAACGTGAATGATTTTCATATTTTGCTACCTTCTAATGCGAGTATGAATTATTTCCCCAATAACACTCCAGATCACTTTCAAACAAAATTGGCTTCTCCAATAGCTTTAACCGGAGAATGAGAATATTGTTTGAGCGAAGTAACACTTCCCGGAAAGTATTTTACCATTCACCCTAATTACAACGATTCTTATTCGATAGAAACCATTGAAAATGTAGAGAGTACAACATTGACGCCTGAATTTTATATCCCCCTCTACAACGATGATTATCTGGAGTTTACAGAAGGTGTTAATGCTAATGTGAAAAACTGATAAAAGACCCTCCAATTACTTTTTCGCTTATTGAAAACAAAAAGAAAATAAAAATCAATGTTAACCCTTATTGGAAATTGACTATAACATACGAAAAGGCAAATAATTTTCTTCGTCTTTTAAAATTAAATCCTTACAAAGGATTTTATCGTGCCCGGTTACCCGGCTGGAGCATCAATCCTACGCAATTATAACGCACCAAATGTTAATTTTTTTAAAGATCAGGAAATTCGAATTGCCCTCAAAAGTCCATTGACTAAGAAAACACATAACATTTCACTTGAAGATTTGAATTCGAGTGACATATTCGATCAAATTACTGAGAAAATCATCTACGAAACAGGAGATGTGACTGCAGTTTTTAAAAAGCAGAGAAATAAAGTGATTGTCACCTTAAATTCTAATATTGAACTAAGAATGAATCGCAATTCTTGTCCCAAACTTATGGATGCACTAAACATTAAAACAGAATCGTATATCATTCGCGATGCTGATTTTCCCACTCGATTAGACTTTTCGGAATTACCCAAAAAATTGAGGGAGAAAAATTTCAACTTATCGAATACGAAAATTTTCCTCTCATTCAAAAAGCACGAAAAACTTATAAGTTTAAAATTCGAAGTGGTATGTACCAACTCGCGGATGCTTTGTTTAAAGAATTTAAATATATTGTTCTGAGAGAGTAGGTAGATTCTAAAGTCGAAATGAGTGTACCGCTTCATACCAAAGTAACTTTTGGAGAAAAGCTTTCAAATATGCTAGGATTTCAAACGAATACTTTCACAGAAGGAAACTATACGTCGGATTATATTTTAGAATTGCGAGCTGGAATTACAGAGGTGTACGTGTATTGTGACATTATCGCTCCTTCATTGGTAGGAGATGTATCCGCACCTATTTTAAAAATCATACCAATTGCCAACTAATATAAGGAACAAATAGCGAAACAGTTTACTGTCCCGTTATATTACCCAATCAATAAGAACTATTTCGATACAATTGAAATCGAATTAGTAACAAGTAGTGGCACACCTATTAAATTTATTTCAGGCAAAACAAACCTCGTCTTGTCGTTTCGAAGGAAAACTGCATAAAACAACCTACAAAGTGTTTTTATTGTTATATGCAAAACTGTCAGCCATAGAGAAACGTGGGCGAAGATTAGAACCGAATGATTGTATTGGATACTATTGTAAACAACAAATAGGAAGTGGCTCTTACTTTGCTTCAAATTATCCCCTACAAAGAGGTTATGGGCTATTTAGTAATCTTAGGAGATATGCAATGCCTATTATGCTGAAAGCCAGTAAATATTTGGGGAAACATTTGCTGAGCACAGGTCAGAATGTATTGGAAGATATGTCACAGGGAAAATTATTTAAAGAAGCTTCAAAATATCAATTGCGGCAAGTTGGTGAAGAGATTAAAAAGGATGTACTTCGCAAATTGAAAGGCGGAGGAGGTGTTAAAAGAATGAAACAGAGTTCACGACGACAGACCAAGAGAAAAGTCTTGCGAGAAAGATGTGTTTAGTGATCTGTGAAAAATGGAAAAGTGTTACTGCACCAAAAGTGAATTAGATTTGTTTACAACATCTGCAATACAATTGGCAATAGATCTATCTTCGTTTGTAGAATTCCATCCTGTTGCATCCATATCTGACAACAATACAATTGAATTCCTCATATCGGGCTTAGGCGAATCTTACTTCGATCTTTCACACCTTTTTCTACATGTTCAAGCACGAATTATAAAAGAAAACGGGGAAGCATTTAAGGATGATGACAAATGTGGCCCTATAAACTATCTATTGAATACTATGTTTGCAGAATGTCACATTTTGCTCAACGATCGCCAGATTTTGTCGGAAAATAATTATGCTTACAAAGCGTACATTCAAAGCATGTTATTTCATTCTGAATTGTCACAAAAAATTTTATTGAGCGCTGGACTATTTGTAAAAAACACTGCTGGAAAATTTGACGATGTCACCCTTACAGATGCAGGGCTTAATAAAGGATTAAGAAAAAGATGGGACCGTGTGAAAAATGGAAAAGTTTTCGACATGTGTGGTATTCTCCACACCGATATTGGAACTGAATCTAAGCTTTTAATAAATGGCACATCAATCAGAATTCGATTGTTTAAGACCAAAAATGAATTTTCCTTATTAGCTGCTGCAGGGAATTATCGTCTTCAAATAGAAAATATAAGTCTACATGTTAGAAAATGTGAAATTTCGAGTTCCATTTCTGGTAGCGCATGAAAAGGCACTTGAACAGTCGCTCATACAAATGCCTTTTACACGAATAGAAATGAAAACTTTCACAGTAAGTTCCGGTCTGAAGAGTATCACCATTCCTAATGCAGTTAATGGTGCTTTGCCTTCACGCATGATATTAGGGTTAGTTTAAATTCTGCATTTAATGGGGATATGAAAAAGAACCCCTTCAATTTTAAACATTATAATTTAAACCATATTGCGCTCAGTGAAAATGGTATACAGATACCCGCTACTGCTTACACGCCTGGCTATGCAAAAGGTTTGTATGCAAGAAACTATTTAAATTAATTCACCGATTTAGCTCAGCATAAAACCAATGTAAATTTTGAAGATTTTAAAGAGAACACATGTTTGTACGTGTTTGATCTCACACAGGGGACTTTTCAGCGAGTGATCCATTTGGACATGTGACGCGAAGTGGAGACATTTCGATTCACTTAAAATTCGGTGCAGACCTCCCCGAAACAGCTACTATAATTGCTTACATGGAAATGCCATCACTTATAGAAATCGATAAAAGCCGAAACGTTTTCACGGATTATTAAAAAGCCAGCTCATGGATTCGCTTGTTTAGAATAGGTTATCTCTTTCAGACTCCGAACTACGATATGGTTTCTCGGGGATCTATTCTAGCGATACGCTTCCAAAACAAAGGAAACATTATCGCTCCTTTATTGTGAATACAGATCCTGCTCATTGCATGGGTCGACATTGGCAAGCTATATATTTTAGGCATGACAACCATTGTGTTTTTTTCTGTTCTTACGGAACACGACCTCAGCATGATATTAAGCAGTTTATAATTGAAAACTCAAGCAGTTTCGAATGGAACGAAAATATTCTGCAACATCCAAACACAATGACATGCGGTCTCTTCTGCCTCTATTTTTTGTGGCATGTATCTCGAGGGCTACCAATCAACCGATTGCGCGATGGAAATCACTGTGCTAATGAAAGAATCGTTCAAAATTTTGTTCAAAGATATTTGAAACTAGTACATGTTCCCCAATCATTGTCTCTTCATTATTGCCAATCTCTGTCGACCAGTGTATAAAAGGCGAACCAGATTAGACTCAAGTTTAAAAGAGAACCAACGATGGAGAAATTTGGTTTTCTGGTCTACATCAATCCATCATTATTTTTAAATATTACCGAATGTGTTCAGAATGTAGTATTACGTAAAGATATTAGCGATAAGAGAATTGTCTATTTTAAGATATTAAACAACTGTGAAATTGTACAATACATTCACAATGATATACCTGAAGAATGCTTTGGTTTTTGTCAACTACATCGAACTGATCCAAATGACAGATTTAAAGTGTTTTCTCCCAACAAAAATCTGTTTGTAAATCTATTAGATTGTGTTATAGAAGGAAGAGATATCACTTCAGACGAAGGTGATTGTCCACGTTTTCAGCTGCAATTTGGCTATTTTAAACTGTTAACAGATGATGAAATTGTAAAATTATTTCATTTACTGTAACTAAAATGTGATGTTTTTTTTTGTAAATTTCATGTTAAATTTTGAAAAAGTTACAATATTTGTTGAAATAATGTTACTTATATATAACCATTTATTATCGAGTTTTTGTATTCTAACTATGTTATTATTGCTTTATGTATTACCAAGCATCATTTGTGTAACTCTAATAATATTACTTGATATGTAACCATTTTATTGATGAGATTTTGTATTCCAACCATGTTATGTGTATTACCAAATGTTCAAAAAAAAATATGACTTTGTAACCTATACCTAAGAATCGAAATAAAAGCTAATTTGTTCAACACCCTCTGGATTTAATTATTTCTTTATACACGTTATCTAATTTAAATGTATCCTTGGGTTTAAGATAATTTAGAAATAAATACGATTAAAAAACAAGGTTAACGTCTAATTTAAATGTATCCTTGGCGAAACTACTTTACAATAGAAATTTAAATGTGTCATTTTAATAAAAAAAATTACATACAAGTAAATAATATAAATATTTCAAGGTAAAACTATCTAAAAATTAGTATAAATAGTGCAATCGAAACGTGTTTCACCAATTCACTTACTAGCCAACTCATCCTTGCTATCTTCCTAAAACTCTACTATAGCCAGCAAAGACGGTAAGCCTATTTTTTTCTAATCCTTGGATAGTTTTAGTTGACATTAAGGGAACCTAAAGTTTTTATTTCCGTAGACAGAAAAAAATTAAAACGTGGGTTCGTGGAAGAAGATGAAGAAGAATATCTTAACGTTAACCTAAAGAAAAGCGCAAAAAAAGGAAAAGCTCAAAATACATTCGATTTAGACCTTAGCCCACCGTCCAACAGCTCGAACGAAACTAAAATTCCCCCTTACAGTGTATATTTGGGGAAGGGAACAGCCATCGAGATAAAAGAATTTAGGAAATTATACCATATTGCTTTTAGTAAAACTGTTGATGGAGAAATTCGTAATCGATTCAATGTACCATTGGATCAGTTAAATGTATTAATAAAAGGTGTGGAGATTATAGTTAAAAAATTTTTTTATCAGTTTCATCAATTTCAAAATGAGGTTTAACATGATTAGATCAGCTTTTAGAGGCTATATTCCAAGTTTTAGAGCAGAAATAAATTTTATTGACCCAGATCCTTTACATACTGATGCAAGAAATTAAATTTATCAATTAATTAAGGATTCAGTGTCACTAAGGTTACGATTAATTATATGCTTGAGTGTTATTTTTACACGTGAAGTTGAAAATGAAGAACTAAAGCAAATATTTTACTTCTGCTCGCATGCAAAACGTATACTCTCTTTCGCGTTTTCAAATATATAGGGCAATAGATACTACGTTCAAAAAAATAAAAATTGACATTGAAAATTTTACACAAAACGGAAGTGGATGGACTATAAAAAATATTCAACATATTGATGTTCATCTCGGTAATTACAGAGGAAATCGAGGTGGTTGCATAAATGCTATTTTACCTAAAACTTTAAAAAAATAAGAAAGCACTTTTAAGCATAAAATGCATTCAAAATCGATGCTTCATATACTGCATTGCTGCAGCGCTATATATCCCTCCAAAGTTAATTCTAATTTACCTCAGAAATACAACCAATATTTATGTCACTTAAAATACAACTTTTTGAAGTTTCCTGTGGAAGTATGTCAAATAAAAAAATTCGAAAAATTCAATCTGTTGCATATTAATGTATATAGTTTCAATAAAGATGTTTTTCCGATTTACACAAGTAAAAACAAACACAAAAAAACGGTAAATTTATTGCTGTATAAGCACCATTATTTTTTGATTAAAAAATGTAATAGTCGTTTAAACAAAAAGAAAGGAATTCATAAGTATTGAGAAAACTGTTTGTGCGGTTTTCAAAGGGAATCAACATTGTCTGCACACAAAACCTTGTGTCTTAAAAATAGCGCACAAAAGGTAACTATGCCTACAATCTATGATAATAAAATACAATTTACTAACTTTTCAAAACCTTTTTATCGTCCGTTCGTAGTTTTTACTGATTTTGAATGTATGTTAGCACCACTTTCAAATTCTTTACACGACACAAGAGAAAGTCTTTCAATTCCGCTCGAAAAACACATTCCATATAGTTATAGTATAATATGCTTAAATATTGAAAATAAAATAATTTTTAAAAGGTTTTATTATGGCGAAACCACCGTTGAAAACTTTCTTTATCATTTAAAAAATCTTTGCAGTGATTTAATAGAAAAAATGCATAATATAAAACCTTTTGTTTCTACTACCAGATTATTAAAAGACAGATGTCACATTTGTGATCAGGTATTTAAAGAAACCGATATAATAGTTCGAGATCATTGCCACTTCACTGGGATATTTAGAGGTTTTGCCCACAATGCATGCAATTTACAATATAAAAAAATATTTCATTCCCGTAATAATTCATAATCTTAGGGGATATGACAGTCACTTGATATTAAAACAATTAAGTGAAAAATATACAAATTCAATTCATATAATTCCAGTTAATTCCAAAAAATTTACATGTTTTCAATTAGATAAAATTAAATTTCTTGATAGTTATCAATTTTTAAACACTTCTTTATCCACGCTAGTTGAAAATTTACAAAAATCAAATCATCATTTTCCAATTTTTAAGCAATTTTATTCTAATGAAGAAAAAAAAAACTTTTACTGAAGAGGAAAGATGTTTTCCCCTATTCTTACTTTTCTAATCCTGAAATCTTAAACGAAACATGTTTACCACCTAAGGCTGCTTTTTTAAACAATTTATCAAATACTCCTATTAAGGATGAAGATTATGACTTTGCTTTATTGGTGTTTTGTACGTTTAAATGTAAAAAATTTGCAGACTATTTACAACTCTATCAGCAATTAGATGTAATTTTACTAGCAGAAGTTTTCACTTCCTTTCGTCCAAAGTGTTTACAATTTTATAAACTTGTCATTTTATAACAGACATGGTAAACTTGAACGCTGATCTAACTTGGAACGCAGGACTTAAATATACAAAAGTAGAATTAGAATTGATCACTGATATAAATATGTATCTTTGGATTGAAAATAGTATAAGGGGTGGCATTTGTTTCGTGGGAAAACGTTATGCTTTAGCAAACAATCCCTATATTCCACGATTTAATAAACACGAAGAAGAGAGCTATATTATTACTGTTGATGCAAATAATTTTTATATGGATACGCATTGTCACAACCTCTTCCCATCGGAAATTTTTTCTGGTTAACCAAAGATGAAGTAAGAAATTTTGATGTTTTTACATTGTCATCTACAGATACCATAGGATATTTTCTAGAGGTGGACATATTATACCCTGCTTCCTTGTATGACCTACATGATTTCCCGCTAGCAGCTGACCACTTAACAATTACATATGATATGCTTTCTCCGTATAAAAAAAACTAATAAACGCAGGAGATATACATTTTCCCAAGCAAAACCGAAAACTTACACCAAGCTTTACCTTTAAAACTAATTTTGTTGTTCATTACCTAAACCTAAAATTTTACATACAAAAAGGATGAATCATTAAGAAGATACATCGTATATTAGGATTCAAACAAGAGAATTGGCTCGAACCGTATGTGCGTTTCAATAATGAAAAAAGAATGGCTACGGGATATAAATTTGAAAAAGATGTTTTTAAACTAATGAATAATGCATGGTTTGGAAAGAGCTTACAAAATCCAAGGAAACGGATTAATATTGAGGGAGCATTTAATTTAAAGCAATGTAAAAAAAAGACTCTCAAGTCCATTACTAGAGTACTTTGAAATTGTTAATGAAAATTTTGCAATATTTAAATTAATGAAAAAAATTACATTTAGACAAACCAATTTATATCAGGTTTACAATTTTAGAACTTTCCAAACTTCGAATGTATGAAATGTACTACAGCTATTTTAAACACTATTATGGCACAAAATGCACCTTACTTTACACAGACACTGATAGTTTGTATTTAGAAATAAAATCACCTAGTGTTTATACTAATATTAAAAAAAACTTTCTGATATAATGGACTATAGTAACTACCCCGAAGACCACGCGATTTGTTTAATTTAAGCAATGAGTGTCGTTTAGGGGCTCTAAAAAACGAAACATGTGAACCGATAAAAGGATTTATAGGATTAAAATGTAAGATGTACTGCATGATATTAGATAACACTTCCAAAAAACAGCTAAGGGTATAAAAAAAATCCTACGTTGAAAATTTTAATGCTGAATTATATAAATCTGTTTTAAGTGAAAGACTCTTCCTACGACATAAGCAAAATATTTTAGTTACCAAAAATCATGATATCAAAAGAGTAGCTCAAAATAAAATTGGGCTCACACCATTTCATGATAAAAATTTATATTAGATGATGGAATTAATTGTTATCCCTTTGGACATTATGCAATGAATGAAACTGACGAATAACATTTTTTAAATATAATCCTATATTAGAATAGCAGAGAAATGTGCAAACATATTATTGACAGGGTGAAATTGTACTACTTATTTTTTTTTCTGAATGTGTCTCCATGTAATGCACAGGAACACTTTACACAGAGTTGGTATAATGTACTTATCATTTTATTTTTCTGAATGTGTCTTCATGTAATGCACTGGAATACTTTACACGGTGTTGGTATAATGTACTTTTCATTTTATTTTTCTGAATGTGTCTCCATGTAATGCACAGGAACACTTTACACGGTGTTGGTATAATGTACTTTTCATTTTTTTTTCTGAATGTGTCTCCATGTAATGCACAGGAACACTTTACACGGTGTTGGTATAATGTACTTATCATTTTTGTTTTTTCTGAATATGTCTCCATGTAATGCACTGGAATACTTTACACGGTGTTGGTATAATGTACTTTTCATTTTATTTTTCTGAATGTGTCTCCATGTAATGCACAGGAACACTTTACACGGTGTTGGTATAATGTACTTATCATTTTTGTTTTTTCTGAATATGTCTCCATGTAATGCACTGGAATACTTTACACGGTGTTGGTATAATGTACTTTTCATTTTATTTTTCTGAATGTGTCTCCATGTAATGCACTGGAATACTTTTCACGGTGTTGGTATAATGTACTTATTTTATTTTTCTGAATGTGTCTCCATGTAATGCACTGGAATACTTTACATAGTGTTGGTATAATGTACTTATCATTTTATTTTTCTGAATGTGTCTCCACGTAATGCACTGGAATACTTTACATGGTGTTGGTATAATGTACTTATTTTATTTTTCTGAATGTGTCTCCATGTAATGCACAGCAACACTTTACACAGAGTTGGTATAATGTACTTACCATTTTATTTTTCTGAATTTGTCTCCATCTTATGCACTGGAATACTTTACACGGTGTTGGTATAATGCACTTATCATTTTATTTTTCTGAATGTGTCTCCATGTAATGCACTGGAATACTTTACACGGTGTTGGTATAATGTACTTATCATTTTGTTTTTTCTGAATATATCTCCATGTAATGCACTGGAATACTTTACACAGATTTAGTATAATTTACTTATCATTTTTTTTTCTGAATGTGTCTCCATGTAATGCACTGGAATACTTTACACGGTGTTGGTATAATGTACTTATCATTTTATTTTTCTGAATGTTTCTCCATGTAATCCTATTGTTTTTTAACAAATATATTTAAAAAAAATTTTTTTAGTATTCGTTAGTTCTATTTATTTCATTAATCGAAACTTTTTCATACATGCTAACAAAGTCATCTTTAAAAATCGTACTCGTAAAATGTTTTTCCGCCGTTGAAGCTTTTACGTAGTGTGGTGAATGTTTGCTTGCATTTATACAGCGCCCATCATTTACCACTACTGATGAGGAACAGAGTTTTCATTTGAGCTCCTTGTATCCATGAAAAAATTAGTAACTAATGCAAAATGATTTCCCAAATAATCTCTCCGTCTATTATTTCCCATTAGATATGAAGAATTAATATGCATATTGAAGATATACACTGGTGTCCACAAAAGTTAAGCATAATTGATAATTATGTGAATATATATAAAGAAGGAACTGGTAAATTAGAATGATGGGAAACGTGATATGCGAGTGTAAAATGGTTATAAAATAAGGAAGCAAATCAAAAGAATGATAATAATTAATTTTATTATCCAAAGTAGCAGTTTGAAAGAAAACTGAGCATAGCAAGGATTCACACTTTAAAGAAAACATTAAAAAATACTGATGCTGCAGTTTAATAAGGCGTGTGGTCACCTCTGACAGCCAGGCACGCTGCACAGCGATTTACCATACTTTCTATGAGATGATGAATGAGTTGTGGGCTCAAACGGTTCAAAGCTTCTTGGAGAGCTCTCTTCAGTTCTGTAACGGAGCTTGGTGGGTGCAAAAGGGCTGAAATTTGTCTCCCGAGCATATCCCATACATGCTCGATAGGATTTAAATCAGGGGAGTTCTAAGGCCATGACATGAGCTGGATGTCTTCCATTTTAAGGAAGTCATCAATCAGCACCGTCCGTTGACGTGGCGCATTATCATCCATGATTAGGAAGTCAGGACGGACAGCACCTCGAAACAAGCGAACATAAGGCTCAAGAACTTCGTTTCTGTATCTTTGAGCAGTCACAGAACCCATGTCAAAGAAATGGAGGTCTGTGCAGCCGTCCATCATGATGCCTGCCCATACCATTACTCCCTTGATGGAAAATGATGTCTTTCCGTTATGTTTCTTTGTTCAAAACGCGTTCCACGTTCTCTCCATATCGTTACCCGCCGAGAAAATCTACTCAGACTAAACCGGGACTCGTTACTGAACATCACATTGGCCCACTCTCCCACACTCCAATGCTGATGTTTCAAACTCCAGTTCAAACGAGCGCGTTTATGCGCAGACGTGAGGGGAATGCAAACTGCTGGTCTTCTGGCATAGAGGCCAGCATGACTGAGTCTCCTGTAAACAGTTTGTCTTGAAATACGTATTCCTGTGGCGATTGTGCGCGCCGAACCCAGTGCTCTGGCAGTACTGCCCCTATGACTATGCGCACTTATTACCAGATATCGGTCTTGGCGAGGGGTTGTGACTCTTGGCCAACCTAATACTGGTTGTCAGGTAACATCTCCCATTCCTTGAAACCTCTGTCACAGTCTTGAGATCACAGACTGGTCCACATTCAGAATTCAAGACATTTCGGTTTGTGATCGTGAGGATTCCAGCATTCCAAAGATTCTTCCTTTCGTAAAAATGTCCAATTGGCGTCTTTGTTCCATCATTCACTTTATTTCACATCATTTTTAGATATCGATTGCATATCTTTCATCTTTATCAAATAAACTAGAGAGATCTTGACTTTTGATCGATATTTTCCCTTTCAGCAATCACTATCGTTTGTTTATAACGAGTTTTGAACCGTGTCTCTTAAGAGCTCCTTCATCTATTGAACGCTGCAAGATTTAACTATGGAATAGATGGAAGAGGGAAAAGTACGAGGAATTCTTCCCGTATCTGGTTGGGATTAATTTATTTCCTTGAATATCACGGGGATGCATTTAACGATCTCTTTCGGTGAATTCCAGAGTTGTTGAAAGAAAACTTTTCACGAAGTTTGTTTCATTCATTTAGAGTATACGATGTTAAAGAAAGTTTCCAAAGATTCCGAGATGTAACTCTAAAATAGATTTTGAAACATTCTTCAAAATAGGCAAGTTCTTTTATTTAAATTAACAAATCTGGAATAAATCACACATTTTATCAAACAAATACTTGTCTTTTCAGTATTTAAAAAAAGGTTTGTGATATTTGTTTAACATTTTTGACATTCTCCAGATTTTAGTATAGTACAATATTTTCGTTTCTATAGAAATTGCTGTTTACATGGCCACTTTTAGATAACATTAAGTTAAATTAAATGTAAATAATGCAATTTTGAAAAAATGAAGTCAATATTTTGAAAGTTACATTTTTAAATAATATTATATTTTAAGGATTCCATTGAAATTTAGAAAAATTTTCAAGCGTGCTATTTTGATCAAAGAAATATTTTTTTATAGTAGAAACACTTGCTTACAGAAAGGCGCAGAAAATAAAATGCATAATTTTCTAGTTTAGTGTTCAGTATTGAAAGGGTTTTAAGGCTGTGTTTGGTTCTCTAAGCCTTACAGTGTCTTAGCACGAAACTGAAGAGACTAAAACGTTTTTCATGTTAAAGGATATGGCAAAAAAAACACACACCCCAATATGTATTTACCAAAATCAAGTTTATTAGAGCACATTTCATTCACATAGATATGTGTATATGCACGTATGTAATAAAACCCATTCAAACATTTCCATAATTTGTAATCTTTTTTTAAAATTATTAATGATAAAGAGTTAGCAATATACCAAAATCCTTACAGATTTCTGTTTTCGTTTACAGTTTTTAATCAGCAGTCTTAAGGAGCACAATCTTCATTTTAAGTGAAGTAGAAGTTTGCTTCCCACCTAAGCTTTTTGCCATTGCGTTTGCACAAAAAAAATGCTTAAAATAGAAAAAAATATGTAATGCAAACCAAACTCTCCGATTTTTCTCACACTCGGATGTACTCCTCACCGAATTTCAAAGCCAACTGTTGAGAGATGAAATGTTTTTGTGCGGTTTTTGTAGGTATGGAGGGTGAAAGGAGCTTAGATAAGGCTATTTAGTAGGTATTATCAACGCCTTCTGTCTACGTTCTGGATGGGCATTAAGTCGATCGCGATCGACCGGTGGACCGCCAAGATATGTTTGAGTGACCACCTTCACTAAGACCTAATAATCGTTCCATCATACGAAGGTCTAGAAATATAGCATTTATTCAAATCTAAGCCCCAAATTTTTTACAAAATTTTGTGAAAATTGAAAAATATTTTAAAATTGTTTATTGATATCTAAATTTACGAAATTAAAATAAATTTAAAAGGAAAATTCATAAGAAGTAAATAATTAGTTATTTTATCAGTATTATAAACTTTAAATGCATGTATGAAGCTGTAATTGCTCTAATTGCTAAAAACCAACAATTTTTTTCCCTTCGATTAAAAGCCACACCCGATTTTCAGAAGCATAAAGTGCGGCTTAGAGATTCGAGTAAAAACGGTATTTTAAAAAGTACGGAGGAAAAAAATCGTATCATAAGAGAAAATTTCTTTGATTAGAAAATGCACTTCGTTATTCGGAGTATTTTTTGACGAAGAAAATCGTAAAATGTTGGTTTTATGAAAAAGTTCGCTAAATAGAGAAATTCACGAAATAGAATTTCGTAAAATGCAGGTCCGTCTGTATTGTATACCTTTTTTTAGCTCATTACAAATACGCCACTGGGTGGATCGCAACTCCCTGAGAAAATTAGAAGTAGCCCGTACCCTGGGAAAGTCTGCCCACCCCTGGTCTACGAAACATGCGAAACGACCGCTTTTTCATTTTACACTCCTCTTAAATCTTGCCTACATGGTTGACGTTTTCCGTATTTTGTTCATTCCTAAAAAGGAAATTTTTTCATGTTAAGCGATTTTCGTTTCGTGTTAAGAAGGAAATACGCATATACATAGCAGTTTGTCGGGACATTTGTATTATTTTGTGTTAACCGATGTTTCGTCTCAAGCGTTTTCGCGTAAATGTATTTCACTCTTTAATGCTCTCGTTGTTATAAAAGTTAAATACTTTTCTTGTCCCTTTTGAAGTTAAATTTAGTAAACTGCCCTTTTTTTAAAAAGGAAAATATAGAATTGAAAGAAAAATAAAATGCAAATTTATGAATTTCCACTTATTCTTGAGTTTCTTATTATTTACCTAAACTTGTAAGTTTTTAAAAGACAGGACTTCCAGAATTGGTAAATCCCATGTACCATGGGAGAGATATGATCTGTAGGCTCCTTTCTCTATCTTATGTAAAGTTATTAAAAATTTAGTTATTATGACAAAAATTTTGAAACAAGATTTCAATTTTATTAAAATATAAAACATTCTATTTCGTGTGTCAAATAGCGAAGCAGAATTCAGTCGTTTTATCCGAGAGCTTTTCGAGAAGAAAGCCAAAAGATGAGGAAACAGTTTCCGAGGCAGCCTCGCAACTACCACAGAATTCTTAAATAATTTGAATATATTTGATTTTTTTAGTTCTTGATTACGTACAAATTGTTATAATGCATCGATGAATAGATAAAAAAAAATTTTTCGTTTATATAAATAAAAGTCATTATTGTTGAAAGCAGGCATTTGGAAATTGCTGCCAGGTACAATGTATTAATAGTTAATGAGATATTATCCCTTAGCGGCTAGAATACGTTATTAAAAATATCAATGATAACTATTTTTCTGTTTTCTATCATTAAAACAAACAGTGGGGAACATTAATTATACTTGATTCCACTGATTTTTATCAGTAACAGATATAAATATCATCTTTCAGAGATATCATTAATATCTAATAAACAAGGACTGCCCGAGGGGAATCTCTATGGGTTCATGAATGACTTGAAGTGGACAAATCAACATATCTAAAAAAAGAGTAGCTGGAATATTATTACATCTACAAAGTCAACCTCTCTTAAGAGGAAAACGGATATCAGTGCTTCAGTTATATCTTGTCTTTAAAGGATGCATTCGTTAGTCTATAAGTACAAAAACATATTAGTAAATGAACAGTTAAAAATTCAATGTAAAGATTAATGTTAAACATAATTTGTTTCTGTATTGTCAGGAATTTCACAGTTGGGAAAATTAATATGCATTAAAAAAACGTATAATGAGTTATATTATTAGCTAATTATAATTAGCTTAAATACTTCCAAAGTTTTTAAAATCTTACTCTTCAGCTAGAAAGCGTAAGTTTTTAATATTAAAGATTGGATTAACTATCTCAAAAAACTTCGTGAAATCAAGAAAAATAAAATAGAACATTATATACGCCAGGTAATTAGTAGAAGTGTGGCAATTTCCTTAGTGGAAGGGAAAAAGCGAAAGAACCGAAAATTCTCTGTGTCTAGATGAATTTTTTGAAAATAAAACCGTCTAATTGATACTTTTTCTCTGTTCTTTTTTCAGACCTATTTTCGAAATTTTACCCAAAAGCTTATTAATTAAAACCCATTCAAAGTACAGTCTGTCTTCTTTAATAAACCTTATATCGGTCTCTCAGAATTCCAATCCGCAACATTCCATTCCAGTGAATGAATATCAGCGTCGCACTATTCAGATGTACGAGGGCTTTTGGCAACGGACCTCGTCGCTTTGAACCATGGTCAAGTGATTAGGACGTCACCTGAGCTGTCACCCCCTCTCCTGATTCCCACACCACCGGGAGGACATTTAAGCCTCAACGTATTTAACGTGCATCGATCTCCTCTGTACGGTGAATCTTTAGTGGTGTGCAAGGCTTGAACTCATGACACGCCAGCTACGAGTAGATGACCTTGACCACTAGGCTACCACGGCCACGCTATCCGTTTGATAGCTAGACCGCAACGTGTACTGAAACTCAATCCAAGAATGAATGGAAAAAATTTTCCCCTGAAGCAAACACTTCAGATATATTTCAAGATGCTCATATAAATTATCCATATAGTAGTTTCAATGTTCCAAATTTAGTTAATTTGGAATTGTACATCTTCGTACTATCCTGTTCTCTATCTCACATACAGACCTTGAAAGCCTAATGATCATGGTCTCGAACTTATGACTGGCGTTGTTTCGAGTTCTGGTACCATTAAAAATTAATCATGCCGAGTCGGATGCATATTACATAGGTTAAGATTCAAAATCCTCACTCTGGTATGGTGTGGAAGTTTGGAGAAAGGCGTACAAGTATCCTCCTCGTCACTTAGACACGATTCAAAAGTACAGGATCCGTAGTTAATAGCTCTAGTGTCACTTCCGAGTGTAACCTTAACAAACAATCAGTAAACTAATTACACACGCATCACAACATGAAAATGTTCCTTAAACTCAACATAATATTATTTAAAACTCATACCAAAATGTTTATCCTTATTTAACTGAAACACACACACAAATAACAGATTCTATCTGAGCTATCTTTCTAAAGTGTTCTTACTTTCACTTCTAGATAATACACGGAAGGTTTTACTTTTCTGATTTCATTTTTCAGTATAGTTTAGCAGTGATTGTGATTTCCTATCAGTTCGATAAAAAAAAAGCAAAAACAAAAACAAAAACGCATCATTAAAAAAGCGCTGAACAGGATTTTTTCCCCATTGTAAGAGCGTGATCATTAATATTAAAACTTTTTATTGAAGTAAAAGATTATGTTGAGTTTCACATTTGTTAAAGAAAAATATTAATCATCTTTCATTACAGCAATTTATCACTGAATAAATTCATTAAAAAAAAGAAATTAAATGAGTCTGTTGAGTAATATGCTATTCCGCTTAAGATGGTGTCATCGCCTTTGTTAAGAAGTTCTTTAGCATTTATTGCGAAATGCGTTTAAGAGTCTAAAGCAGAGGTTGGTAAACTTTCGAGAGCATAATTGTAATTAAACAAAACAATTAAAGCATCAAAGAGCCATGCCAATGCATATGTTATGGTCAAAGTAATAAATCTGGCTATTATTAACAATAATCACGCGCGTTTTTTGATATTATGTGATAAATAGTACACATTAATCCCATAAACTGGCTTTTATTCATAACTGCCAATGAAATTTGGTCAGAAAAAATTTTGATGAGGAATAATTTATTCAAACTTCAACTGTAACATATTTTTTATATCCCCATTTGTTATGATAATAAATCTGTCATTTGGACATTAATAGAGCGAAGGAACCTTTAAAAGGTGGATTTAGGCATAACAGGTCCAGTTTAAGCTGATATTTAAAGTTTTGAAAACAATAATAAAATGCTTACTTTTCAATAGCATATATATGCAATGAAAAAAATGTAAAAGCTATAAAAATTGGATTTCTCATAAAACGTTGCACTATGAAGAAACACGCGAGCTAAGGGTGGACCACAACTGGCATCCTATTCTCCATACCTCCATACTACGCCAAAGAGAGGAATTTCAGTATCGATAGATTGAACATGCTTCAGATCCTCCACACCGTGGATCTTTATTGGCATGTATTTTCTAAATAAGAGTGATAAGAAAAAATAATATTTTTGCGACTTTTATTACAATCTTTTTATAAGCTCTTAAATTTCACGATTCAAAATGTGCTGCAAATGCAAACAAAGTTAGTAATATACATGAATAATTAACACACACAAACATATAATTCACTGCATTAGCCGTAAGTAATTATTCACAAGATAATCCATATTGTTTGCACTCGATTATTTACAAAGAGAAATCAAATAAAAATAAGTAAATATATGACTAAATAAAATTGTACATTGAGATCTAGAAACAATTATTCCAAAGGAATAATCATTTAAATTCAAAATTACAAAGAATTATTTCTTAGAAAAACGTCCCGAAATCAATAAATTTGTGTAATGCAATAAAAGAAAAATTAATAAAACATTACTTGGTCAATTTAGTTACTTTAAGGTTTTAATTGCAGATGAGTTTGCCCATATATAAACAATAATTATTATTTTCGACTCCTTGCACAAAGGTTTAAATTATTAAATAGAGTTCTACTAATCAATTGGAAAATAAGCTAACAAGTCCACAATGGAATTTTGTTAAATGGAAATACACTTTATAACAACAAAATTGTCACTTGATCTTTACAAATGCATAAGGCGTTAGTCCACCTCTGACCTCGATCTGAGTTGTCATCCGGCATGACATACATTCATAAAGGTCTGTGATTGTGTTCGGGGGGATTCCTAACCATATTGTCTCGAACTGTCATACTGAATTTCCAGCTTTCTAAAACTGCCTGATCATAATATCCGAAATAATTTGTATGAGAGACAAATTAGTTGACATAGGTGAGTAAATAAAAGTTGAAGACAATTCATAGTAAAACGCATTATATGTGGCTGGCCATTATCTTGTAGATAATGAGACCGGGGCTTCACAACATGAAGGATAACACAAAAGGTGGTAAGATTTCGTCAACGAACCACTGTGCTGTAAATGTGACCGAAATGATCACCCAAAAGATTCAGAAATCAAAAGAGATGACATCCCGAATCCTAATGCCCTGTTGTATGCTTCTGCGGTGTGCGATAGAATGAATGTTTTCAGGCACTTCTGAGTCTCTTGTCGAGACACGGTTGGAAACGGTGCACACAGCTCAAAACAAAGCGTCTTCAGTCAGCGCAGTTCGGACTGTGGAGGCCAGCAACAATGTCATCGGTTCAGGGGGATGGTAAAATGGTTAGAGAAAGCGGAAATTCCGCTCTCTCTGTCATGTTGGGCAGATGTGTGTGAGCCAGATGTTGAGTAGTCAGTGATCAAGTTTGTAGAGAAAGAGACATGTGCAAATTAAATCACTCGAGGCTTAAAGTCCTCCCATTAGCGTGACGTGGTAGTTGGAGTGTCATCTCAGATGTCGTCCTCATCACTTGACCTGAATTCAAAATTACGAGGACTGTCGCCAATATTCCTCATGCTGCTTCAGAGAGCGATGTAAATTCAATTCAAATCAAATCAAGCCGTTAAGGCAGCGTTTCTCAAACTGTGGGGCGCGCCCCTTTAGGGGGGCGTGATAAACTTACGGGGGGTGGGGCAAGAGCTTATCAAAATGTCCAACATAAAAGATTTAAAAAATTACAAATTTACTGTTACACATTTGAAATTTTTTAAAATACTCTCATCTATACTGATATAATATACGTATAAATGTATCAGTCCTGTCTGATGCAGCGGTTCTTAAATTTTCGATCGCTGACCCCTTCCCTGTTACATTTATATATCAGGGTGACAACACGGACTCCCAAGATATTGAACATCGCTTTTCGACTTAATATTCTTGATCAAATAGAGTTCTAGTAGAGTTTCTTCATTTGGGACATTTTAGTATGGCACATCATTAAATTTTTCCACCAGGGCTTTCAAAGTTTATAAAAGTAAGAAAACTCAACGTGACTTGAGAGACCCCGTGGGCTCTCAGGGGTTCGCAGACCACAGTTTTAGAGCCTCTGGTCTAATTCATTTGATATTTAATTTATCAATACTAAGTTAAGAACAAATTTACAGTAATTACTAGTGACTCCCACATGGGCTTGCCGCATACACAAAGGTATATACAAAATTTAATTACTAAACTTGATAATTTGTAGGGTTTATAATTATGGTTGCATTGTAGCTTTAGCGTCTAAGTACACTGCTGGCCACCGTAAATGCAACACCAAGAAAGACAAAAGATAGCACAACAAAATTTATTTTGCCGGTAACATGTTGACCAAGTATCAAATGATTAAATTTATAGACATCTGTGAAGTGTGGTTCCTAATAGAAACAGTAGCCAAAGTAGCCATCATTGTTGGAGATCACCGCTGCCACACGCCTTGGCATTGATTCAAAGAGACTTTGGATGTGTTCTTGGGGTACAGCAGACCAAGAAGCTTCTACACGTTGCCAAAGTTCATCTGGTGTGGCAACTGGGCGTGAAATCTGGGTCAATCGTTGAGCAACCATAGACCACATGTTTCCTATCCGTGAAAGATCCGGAGAGCGAAACGGCCAGGGAAGCAATTCAATCTGGTGATTGACGAAGAACCTTTGGACAATGCGTGCTACGTGTGGTCGCGCATTATCCTGTTGAAATATGGCTGTGGCTAAGCCCTGAAGTTAAGGAAGGACAACTGGTTCCAACACCTCAGAGATGTAGCGCTGGCTGTTTAAACTACAGGCAATGCATACTAGAGGAGTGCGAGAGTGATATACAATATCGCTCCATACCATAATACCCGGTGCAGGACCAGTGTGGCGGTGCATAATGCAGCTGTTCAGCATCCTCTCTCCACAGTGTCTCCAGACTCGAATCCGACCATCGTGGTGTTGCAGACAGATGCGTGACTCGTCAGTAAAGACAACTTCATTCCATTCTGCCACCCACATCCTTCTTTCATCACACCATTGGCAGCGGAGACGTTTGTGGTTCTGCGTCAAGAATAGACCAAGCAATGGACGTCTTGCGGACAGACCACTCTGCTCTAAAAGGCGTCGAATGGTACGCGCAGACACTGAATGATGCGTTACAGACTCAATGTGCTGTGCTATGGTTCGTGATGTGACTGAGCGATTCGTCACTGCCATGCGTACAATTTGCCTGACCTCACGTGAAGTGGTGCACTGAGGTGGATGCGATCGACCACGTCGGTCTGTCGTACCCTCCTGCATCTAGCATCCCCATATCCGCATTACAGTCGTTTGGTTTCGACCAACACGACTACCTATTTCCCTGAAAGATAATCCACAATCTCGGTAGGCCACTATCTTTCCTCTGTCGAACTCGGGTACTTGATCAAAAGGTGATCGCTGTTTTCTACGAGACATAACTGATCGTTTTTTGAAAAACCCACAAGTAAAACACAATTGCAGAACTTGAAATTGTCGAAATTTTCAAGCCTTAAATAGCGCTTTGAGGTGGCGCCACAGGCATGCGTGATGTGTGTCTGCGCTGAAATTCTAATCATTTGCATATCTCACCTCCGCTAATGCATGTTTGTAAATTTAATGTTGTTTGCGTGCTTCATTCAGGGTGTTGCATTTACGGTGGCCAGCAGTGTACATTATTGCTGTATAAAGGGGGGCGCGATGAAAGTTTTGATTGAAAATTGGGCCACAAATAATGAAAGTTTGAGAAGCACTGCGTTACAGTGATCTGTCAGCAACTGATTGGATTCAGGAAATTAAATTCACGCATGCGCACTATTGCCTGCATAAATATACCGAACTGTAATTCCTTAGCATCATTTGCACGCACACTAAAAATTTGGTTTGATATGTTTTGAACACACTTTGTATATAAAGAGCTATACCATTTTTCAAATTAAGGGGTGAAAAAATAATCCAAAATATGTCAAATACTGGTAATTCCTCTCCTAGAAGTTTGCTTAGGAAATTACTAATATCATGTTAAATAGGAAATCATTCACTATTTTGGTAGTATTCCATTCCAAGTAAAATTGCTTCTTCATTCGTGTAACTGTGAGAGTATAACAAAAAAAAAAAGGTTTTAATAACTCACAAAAAATTTTCTTAAAAGAGATTCCAAATTCCTTTTTTATGTCATTTAAATGAAAAACCTTCCAAATTGCCTGTTTTACAAAGCTATCCAATCTATTTATTGGACTATTTAATTATGCAAAAGCACATATCTGTAGGTGGTACTTGAGTATTCCAGATAAATCTAATAATAGTTCAATCCCTTGTATTAGTTTTTCATTCATAATTACTTTTTAAGCATCCTATTTTTGCAAGAATAGTTTCTTTCTGAAATTAGTAAAATAATTTTGAAGCAACCGATAAAATTAGGAAAGCTAAGTTAAATGCTAAGTTTCTTTTTGAAAACCAAATATATATATATATATATATATATATTTCTAAAGGTCAAGAACTAAAAAGTTTTTTTTACATACAAATCCGAGGAAGAAATTATTACAATTTTCTAGAACCTTGTCTTTAAGCGATTATCACATATTGATGGATGGTTGGAGACTTTTCTTATTATGTAACTTGGAGTTATTTTGTGGTAAGGCAAGAATTTATATATTACTCGAAATTTGCACTGAAGGCTTTATCTTTAGTATGAGCAATTTACTTTTGAAAATTCTTCATTTCTTTCGTCTCAATTTCTATCATCCATTATTTTTTGAAATATTAATCATCTTTCCTTGAAGTCGTTTATCACATGTGACATCTAACTTTAAAACTGAATAATGTCTCTTGTTTATGCGTTTTTCACTTACTTTCGACGTCAACTCTTCACCCTAAGATTGATTATAGTTTAAATACTATACATTTTTTTCTTCTTCTAGGTGTCCGTGTATGGAAGTATATGCTAACATAGGTGTAGAGATCTTTAAAACTCAATGTATGCTTGATGATTAACTTCTTTTGAAATAAGTTATAGAAGTAGTATATACATTACAGAAGAGATGTCAATGATTATAAATTAAAAAATGCATAGTTAAAAATGCCTATCTAAGAATGTCACGCTCCAGGAATTGCTCAATTTAATTATTAATCATACTAAAGTAAAGAAAACTCGCACAACTCTACATTATTTTCTTAAAAAAGAGCCCCATGGGATGTAGATGATAATTATTTTCTTCTTTTTACATCGAATATGAAAGTGTTTATGAATTTACTTTTGAAGAATACTTTGATTTATCCAAGAAAAACCTAATGACTCTTAATTATTCTTTTGAAGTAAAACTTCTTTACGCACGCTTGACTTGGGGAGTAAGCTGGTGAATGCTTGACGAGAGCGTTACGAAAAGTGTAATCGGGAGAGGCGAACGGACGGATGCTTGACTTAGGGAGCGTGCGTGCCCTCACATTAACCTTGTGGCTTTTATATCCTATTAATATAAATAAGGTTACCCCATCTACTGTAATTATCAAGGTATTAGTCTTGTGAAAAGAAAAATCTTCGTTGAACACAATGTCAACAATATTTATTTTTTAATTTTTTTATTCATTCATATTTGTTTATTTTCTAATTACCTCAACAACAACCGTGGCAGAGTACACTAAGCACCCACTGCACTGCAGTTCATAACTGCAGCAAAGCCCAGTGTGGTCAATGTGAAGGAGGGTGACCGCTTCGCAAACCCACCGGATACTTTTTCTACTTTTCATGAATGACAGAAAAAAGTTGGCCATGGTTACTCTCAATTGCCAAAGTCTCAGAAAACACGTGTTGGACTTGAGCGATCCCGTAAATGATTCAAACAATATACCGTTTCTGTCAGAAACCTGGTCGAATGACGATGAAAATGTTAACATCCCGAATTATAATTGCATAGCGAAATTTAAGCGTAAAAATGTTACATCATCAGGAGTGGCAATTTATGAGAAATCAAATGATGCCTCGAATATAGTAACTTCGAACACGGACATTTCATTACGATATATTCATGAAATCGATATTGGTCAGTCATCAATCGGTGATATATGTGCTGCTCACTGTGTTTTGGACGATGGAACATACATCATAATGGTAGTTGCATACATTTCGCCCAATAAACAGTTAATAATATTATAAAGTTTTTATATAAAAGATTTATGAGATTTACGGTCGAGTAGGCTCTGAAGAATTAAGAGAAAACTATCAAGGTTGCCACTAATTCTAGCAGGAGATTTCAATGTTAATTTCACGTCCGAAGATTGACAACTCTTGTTAAACTTTTTACAAGATAAATTAGAACTACAAATGAATAAAATGAATAATAACCGAAATGAGCTTGCTACAAGACATGGAACAACAATCGATGCAGGTTTCTCTTTATATCTTTCTAATTTTCGTTCGAAAACATTTGTATCTTATTTCTGATACAATAAGCCTATTGTCTCGGTCTTACAATCAACCACAGTAATTACTGATGTTTCCGACGATGAAAATAAGGAGTAAAAATAAAAAAAATCTATTCAACAATATTAAATTATCTTGGAAAACCCATAATAAATTTAAATATTTGTAGAAAATTAATATATGTATATGAATATACATGTATATATTATACATATATAAACATATATATGCACATACATATTGTTGGAGCTAAAGCACACTCGTTTCCCCCCCCCCCCCAATATTTGAAGAGCAACTAGAAACAAAATGAATCTTTTCTGAATTTTGATTCCCAAAGAGTGGTATTCAAGAAAATTATTATCGCTTTATAACCATCCCAAATATGTGCATTTAGTGACTGAACTCGATGTCTTTAATTTACGCAGTCATTTTAAAATCTAGACATCTTGTAACGGGTTCTCCTCACGACCTTTTCTACTAATCTTCAAGGGTAAATACTTCTAATAAATTGTTTGATTTGAGAGCCTCTTTCCGTAAAGAAGTGCTGGCTAATGCAAAGGAGAACCACTCTTTAAATTAAAGTGAATTGAATTCACAGAGGAAGGTAGCTATAATTAGGCGTGTTGACGTTAGATTAAATTACAGTTTATATTTGAGTTGTTAGTGTGTCCACAGGAACCTCGTGGTTTAAGTTCAAGGAATTAACTTGAGTGTCTGCTATAAATGTAATGTATCTTTTTTCATAAATATTTAAAGTAGGCTAAAATCAAATCGCTTCTCATTATCTATAACCAAATTTGATCGTTCTTGAAAGGATTAAAATAATAAGTTTTTTGATTTTTAAAAATGGTGTGGTGAATACTGTTGCGCGTGTGTGTGGTGTTTAACATAATAATAATGTTCTGGAGTCCTAAAATTGTCTTTTCCTGGATTTATTAGTAACAATAACTTTCAACAATAAACTTAACAATCTTTAACAAATTAAACCATTACATTAATTAGACTGAAACTAAAGATAACCCTAATATTCAAAATAAAAATCCTAGTAAACAACGGCAATCCAGTACGCTGAAGCCAAGAATTAGGAGTCCGATTTAAAATGTAGGAGTCTAGAAAATTCAGCATGGGTCTAGTTATGCTGAAGCCAAGTTCAAGATTCAACCAAACGAGAGTTGTTATGGTAGTGTCCACGATGGTAAGGTCTGGTGAAAATACATATTACACAAAGGGTGTCAAAATTAAAAGGTACTAAACGGCAGTGTGAGTATAAATGAAGACTTTATTCAAAGTAGGCACTCAGGCCCTTCTTTTAGTCCAACGATCTCATTGATTAACGAGCTGAAGGATTCTTTTTTCGCAGAATTAATGTGGCCGTGAAGAGACCCAGTCTTTTAGAGCCTCCTTGAATTCATCGTCCGAGTTGAAGCACTTTTCTTTCAGATGCTTTTACAAGAGATCAAACACATGGAAATTGTAGGGGTGGTAGGGCAGATGGTGAAGCAGCTGACACTTGAAATTGTCCAGTTCTGCGTGTATGACCCTGGAGACGTGTGGACGTGCGTTATCATGGAGAAGATCCATACCCTCCGTGCCGATAAGTAGCTGTCGGTTTAACACATTCCTCTGTCAGAAATTGGATAACGCCTTGCTGCTCCTGAATCATTGAATTCTGCAAAGTGAAAACCATCATGTCCTAAAACGCAAACGAGCGGTGTTCTCTAAAAGGGCCCGGAACACCCACGGATGCTACGATTGGCAGCAGAGACTCTGTTCGCATTCCTAGATGTCTCGTTACGTTCTCCCATAGCGGCAAATGTGTTAACCCTTTTAAGACGTTTCGTACCTTTTCATTCGAACAGCCCTCGAACTTCCACAGGATACATTACCCCATCTTTTATTTCGTCTTGCTGTAAAAGACGCATTAGAGTTTACTTTCGGGGCACGTCACAATTTTCGTGTATAATAATTTACTCCCGTTCATGCTCAAAAATCATATATACTTAAAACTTCATGCCCTAAAACTGTTAACTGTTCAAATGCAGTTACGTCCTTTTCTTCTTGAAAATTGGCATGAGGCTCCAAAATAAGCGTCGACTATAAGAAAACATATTTATGATAAATTTATACTAAGGATTTTAAGCAACAGGTCACATAATCAAGAAATGACATTTTCTCTTCGTACTTTCATATGAAGAGAACCAGTGACCCTCTCTCCTGCCCCCCAATCTCCCACAAATGGACCATTACGGTAGCGGAGGCTTGATAGTCTGGGCAGACATCATGTTGGATGACTACACACCTCTCATTGTCTTTGAAAGAGGCACAATGACTGCTGTGAGGTATAGGAATGAGGTCTTGGAACCTTTCATTAGTGCAATTGGCCCTGATTTTATTTTAAGGGATGAGAACGCGAGGCACTTAGAACTCATCTGATCAACAAATTTCTGGAAAGAGAGGATATTCGCCTAAAGCATAGGTTCCCAACCTTTTTGAACTGGCGCCCCCTTTCCTAGTAATTATTTTGATACCGCCCTCTTTTCTAGTGAATATTTCTAGTGAACCCTTTCCCACTCTAGAAAATAGGAGTGTACATAATACATGGGGAAAACAAGAGATAAGTTTAAAAAAATATCCTTTTACTAATAGAATATACTTTTTAATTTAATTTTTTTCTAAAGCCCAATTTTTTTAAAATTACGAATCTGAAATAGCTATTGCCACAAATATATTTAAATATGCAATATTATATGTTTTAGTCATAGATAGAATATTGTTTTTTTTGGAATTGAAACGCTACTGTAAATTTCTTCTTCATTTAAAAGAATGGAATATAAAAGTTTTAGCTTACTTGTTATAAAGACAGGCAGGGGTTTCAATGATAAGAAGTAATTTCTAATAAACTATTGCTTTCAAAATAAATATAAGTTGACAGTTTCCGCCTTTAAATAATCACGTTAATTCCTGGTTAACATATTTAATTATGTTTCTTGGATAATATACGTAATGAAACGCAGTGGACGAAACATGTTTCCTGCTGCTCACAGATAAAGACAACTCGTGCACTACAGAAATTAAAATGCACTTTATCATTGAATTTAATGTAGGTCTGAATGTAATGTAATCTTTAAGTTTTTCATCCACTTCCCGAACTACCAAAATATGTGAATTTTCGTACGTGTGGTACAGAAATAATTTAAATACATACACACACACACAATCAACAAAAGTTAAATATTATTAAAGTTTACATTTGTTAGTACAAATCAGCATGTTGTTTAGCCTTTTTAAGACTATATTTGGTTAATCTGCCCAAGCCCCTCCGTGCCATCTCAACGCCCCCTAATTTTTTCTCAGTCTTTTACTGCACCCCTAAAGCCTCAAACGCCCACAAGGAGGCGTTACCGCCCACGTTGAGAACCTATGACCTAAAGGATTAGCTAGTTAGATCTTTAAACCTCTTCCCAGGGACGCTCTAAAGAGGGCAATTGTAACTCACAAACTCCTTCTGGGAGCCATCCAAGGCACGAAAACAGAGTTGCTGAACGAGTGGGAAGTCTTCCGACTTCAATGAGTGTTGCGCATAATCATGAGTGTGTATTTGAACTGTTAAATGATGCTTTTTTGAATTATATGAGGCCTATATGTGTACCGAATTTTATTAAAGCTGTCCAATAATTCTAGGGATAATCGACAAAATCTAAAAATTCTCTTAATTTTGAACACAAGTGTATTTAATTGTAATATACATAGGGAAATAAATTTCATTTTTCCATCTTGCAACACATCACAGCAAAAAATACTCCCAACTAGCCTCTTAATTATTACTTATCATAATCTACAAGCCTGGAAAAGAATTAGAATTAATCTAATTACTTCTATTTAGTTTTTTTCCCTTCATTAATTTGATTACCTATGGATATTTATATAAAGCGACATCTCTCTAACATATCAGAACCATCTTTGTTGTAGGAGCCCCTTGCTACACTCCAGATGAAAGTAGTTACCACTAATTGTAAGTTGTAGTTGAAATGATCTAGTACTGATGCCACGCAGAAATAGAATAATTAGCTTCATAAAATCCCTTGCTTTGTTTTGGAAGACGAATTAATGGTGAAAAAGAGGAGATTTAAGTTTGGCTCCTGTTGTGAATTAATTACAGTGAAATAGTTTAAAACGAAATATCGGTCAACACGAAGTAATACAACTGTCCCGACAAACAACAATGTATTTTCTTGCATTTTTTCCTCTTAACACGAACGGAATGAAAATCGCTTAAAACGAAAAGATTTCCTTTCTAGGAATGAATAAAATTTCGAAAACACTAGACCATGCAGGAGAAATTTAGGAGGGGTGTGAAATAAAGGAGAGGTGGTTTCACATGTTTCACCGAAAAAGAAGGCTGACTTGGCTTTGAAATATCACCGGAATAGCCTGCGACACGAGTCAATTTTTTTTATCCAAGCTGCTCTTTCACCCTCTACTCCTACCATCGCCGCACAAAATTGTGTCACCTCTCATTAGCTTTGTTTCTAAAAAAACTTGAAAATTTTGTACTAAATTTCATCTTGTGAATGGTTTTATTAGAATGATTTTTATTAAATACATGTATATATATAAATATATATATATATATAATTATATTATATATATATATATATATATATATATATATATAATATAATTTTATATAATATATTTAAATCTAAAATTATATTAAGCTAGCTTTTACCCCCGGCTCCGCTCGCGATGATGTCTTTAAATAACTGTCCAAGTCGTAATTACACTGCTGGCCAACGTAAATGCAACACCCTGAAGGAAGCACGTAGTAAGTAACATAAAATTTGCAGCATGCATTAGCGGAGGTGAGATATGAAAATGATTACAATTTCAGCGCAGACACACATCACGCACGCCTGTGGCGCCACCTCAAAGCGCTATTTAAGGCTTGAAAATTTCGACGATTTCAAGTTCTGCAATTGTGTTTTTCTTGTGGTTTTTTCAAAAAACGATCAGTTATGTCTCGTAGAAAACAGCGATCAGCTTTTGATCAAGTATCCGAGTTCGACAGAGGAAGGATAGTGGCCTACCGAGATTGTGGATTTTGGATTGTGGGATTTTTTTTATTGCTTGACTGGAACAAATAAAATTTAAAAATTCTAAAATTGAGCTTAGTTTAAAAAAACTGAAAACGTAATTTATTATAATAATTAACAATAAAAAATCAATAACTTAAAGTATTAATATTTTTAAAAATCGAAATTATCTACGTTTAATGTATAATTTCTCTTTAAAAGAGCTCAAAACAGAATATTATTCTAAGATGCTACTGTATACCATATTGTATGTTCTTCCGTCAGTTGCAAATATGCGAAGATTTGGGCATTTGACACACCGATCAGGCTACAGTATAGCAACAGTAAAACTGGAATTTGAACTCGTTTGAATTGAAATGGTAGGTCACTGCTTCTTAGATGCGCGCGTGTTTTTCGTGAGCTCCCGATGACCCACGGGGATAGTAGATGACCACCCCCGGAATCAACTTTCTGATCGATGAGAAACACCTGACTCCCCAGCGGACCAGAAATACCGATCTTTTACAACATATTGAGCTGTCTATGCTCAAAGCAAGAAATATTTTTCTCAAATAAATGAGCCATCTTCTGCTCATTCCCAGGATCCCACTACTGCAACCCCACCGGAACCCAAGATGGACTGGAACACTGAGAACGAACAACTCCCGGAACCTCCCTGGAATAACAGCCCGACTGAAATGCTACTTAAAGACCCAAGCCTGACGAAGGAATATACAGACCCCTGCAAAAGACACCAAGACTTGGAAGCACTCATTGGCCATATTCTGAAACGCAGAGAATTCCTCGCTACAATAATACTACAGGTACAGGAAGGCCATACAAGCTGGGATACGAACCTCATAGCCCAGAGACTGAAGGACATTGAAGACCTACACATAACGTGCCAATGTGCATTGGGTAAGTTAGATTTGTCTTATCCTTGCCCTCACACTGATTGCCACCGCCATACACGAGATGGTGATGAATTCGCCAGAAAACTTACGGACGAGATAGAGAATTACCCCCCCCCTTCCAAATAAGTAAAGTTAGTAAAAAGAAAACTGATAAGAAAGGTTTCACCTCCCCAACCAGGACTAAAAGAGTAAAACTAACCGATCACCCCAACATTAGTACTGATAACCCAATTCCGCTATCCAATAAGTTCGACGCTCTCGCAACAATGGATACCGACCCCCCGATAACTACCCAAGAACAAATACCCACCCCCAAAATCCCTCCAATTATGCTCAAATACGAAACAAACTACTCCAACTTAACAGCCGACCTACTCTCAAAGTACCCCGATTTAATTTTTAAACTCGCCGGAGACTTCTTAAAAATCTCCACTTCGAACCCAGAACATTACAGACCAATTACAACTTACCTAACAGAAAAAGGACATCAATACTATGATTCCCCCCCCCCTTGCCTCCCGCCCCAGAAAAATCGTTATAAAAGGACTCCCGATATCCACTGATATCGATGACATAAAAGACGAACTTACAGATCAAGGTTTCACTGTTATAAAGGTGGCCCAACTCACAAAATCAAAAACAAAACATAAGCTTCCCATGTTCATGGTGGAGCTTACGGCAAAACCCGACTCCCCCGACATCTTTAAATTAAAGACTTGCTGCCACTTAATGGTAAAAATTGACACTTTCAACAGACGGCCGGGGATTACTCAGTGTTACAACTGTAACCTGTTTAATCACTCGTCCAAATACTGTCACATGCGCACTAGATGCTTAAAATGCGGACAACAACACAGAACCAAAGACTGTGAAATTAAAGAAAAATTAGAAAAGCCAACATGCATCAACTGCAAAGAAGTGGGCCACCTGGCCAGCTCATTCAACTGCCCCAAATACCCCCAAATCAAAAAGAAAACCGAAAAAGCCCAAAACCCAAAAGAAAACAAAAATACATTCCCAGCAAATAAGGACGCGGTAAGGGATTTTTCCTATGCCAACGCCCTCCAAGGAAAAAATTCAACACACAACGAAACTCCACAACCCAACACACAGACAACAACTCAAAATCAAAATTCCCCTCACCCCACTGATACCGAAAACGCAAATGAAAAGCTCTTTGGAATAATGGATGCAGTCTTCGAAATTAAAAAACTCTTCACTGATTACCCATTCCTTCTGGAATTGGGGAAGCAGTTGAGAGCGGAAAAGGGAAAAGACAGGATAAATGTGTTCTATGAGCATGTTATGCGAAATTACGAGTAGTTCATTCTACTCCTTTTCAAAAAGTAAAGATAAACCCTAAACCACGCCCTCGGGCACACTCGAGCTTCCTATGGGAGCCGAGTTGCCCGACAAATAGGATAGCTTGCTCTCCTACTTCTGAAGATTTTACCTTCCGGGCCATGTAGAACCACCTGACTTTTCCCCAAATTTCCAGATCACCCATTGACACCCAGACACCTCCCCCCCCCAATAAAAAGTTTCTTTAAAACACCACATTTAGAAATATCATTTCAAATATTTTTTAACAAAAAAGGGCAAACTATAAGACAAAAAGCTAACCCCCCAATTTGAAAAGAAAGGGAGATTATGATCTCGACAGAGATCGAGCGCTCCAATTTGTATTGTAAACACCTGGGGATACTTGGAATCCGAGGTATGATAACACTATCCCTTTTCATGACATATGTTAAAATATTGGCACCAAGTATATTCTGCATAAGTTTTGTGATCCAAAGCCTCGTTTCTTTAAATAGTCGAGGAACATCGTGATTTTGGATAAGTATAACTGGTACATTTAGTTTTAATTGAAGTTTATGTGAGGGAACACCCGAAAGTTCAAGTGAATTTAAGAACTGCGTGGGATATGAAGTACTTTGTTCTTTATCCATGATTGTATTTATTGATAAATATTTCTTCATCCCCCTTCCCCGCACGTCGTTTAAATTTTCAATGTTGATTTTATGTACAATGACATTATATAGTCGAGGAGCATCGATATTTTGCATAAACATAACTGGTACATTTATTTTTTATTGAAGTTTATATGAGGGTGCACCCGAAAGTTCAAGCGAATTTAAGAACTTAGTGGGATATGAAGTACCTTGTGTTCTGTATCCATGGTTGTATATCCATTAATAAATATTCCTTCATTTTCCCCACACGTCTAAAATTTCAGTGTTGATTTTATTGACACAGTCATTTTTAGGCGCCAATATTGATCTTGCGCTCAACCACTGATCCCAATTTAAATTTTATTGCAAGCCCGGGTAAATTTGAGCAGTAAGATTTACATCATTTTCTTCTACATTACGAAATTCTCTGGAACTAAAATATAACCTCCAGCATTTGCGTCTTAACATCCATAACCGATTTTCAATTGCGTCTCTGCATAATGTTCTGAATCTACGTCATTATATCTTCAAAGTAATACCTCTATGCAAAATATCTAGGTTCAGTATAAGTGAAAAATTTTGTGCAAAATATGAATATTGTATAATTAGGTTTAAAAAATTCAAAGTAATAAATATTCGATAAATTAAAACTTTTTATGTGAAACTGTCAATTAATATTACCATACAATTTTCAAAATCACGCGCGTAATTCGCTAAAACTTTATTTCATTTCCCTCTTTAAAAAGTGGGAGAAAACTGGCATTGTCGGAATTGCGAACTTCTTAGCCAACTTGGCGATATTTCTCAAAGTTTGAGTTTGACATTTAACAAACGTAACGGAATAAACGTTAGACGTTTAATAAAAAACCATTTAAAAAATTGCTTTTTGTAAAGATGCTAAATTACTCTATGTTTCAGTTATTTGTTACAAATGTGAGAAAATGTTTATTAAAATTTCCATTACTGACCAAATGCATAATTTTGCGCCAACTTGGTGGGGAGTAAGCAACGTCAACGTTTTATCCGCATAGTTTCCGTTCCCTTAGGAATATAGAGATAAAATATATCCTATGTTACTCACTGATAATGTAGCTTTCCATTGGTGAAAGAATTTTTAAAATCGGATCAGAAGTTCCTGAGATTAGCCGGAACAGACAGACGGACCAAATTTTTAAAAATTGATTTTTTGATATAAGTACCGTACATACCTTTAAATGCATTTAATAAAAAGCTGCTAATTTGAAATTACAAACAGACACTTAAATTTTATTTATTTGTATAGATTATTATTTTTACCAAAAATAATTAAGTCATCTATGCATTTAAATATGTAATAATAATTATTAATAATATAATTATTTTCGTAAAAGTGTAATTATAAATTAGGCAAACTATTGCTAGCAGGCCACCTTGAGGCAGACCTTTGGTTTGTTTGTACAGAGAACCCTTAAAATTAATGTAGTTTCCTCTTTTAAGACTAAATCTATTAGAGTTCTAAATTTTTGTAAATTAATATTAAGGCTATAATTTCTATGATTATGTAAAATTACTCTTATTATATCATTGATATTAATGGAATTAAAAGGATCTTCAAAGTCATAACTATAAACTGAATAAATATTTTTATTTTTAAAAAAATCTATAACATCTTTACTATTTTTAATTATAGTTTTATTACATTGCTTTTTGATGAAGTTTTGTATAATATTATGTAGCATTTTACCTGCAGTAGTGATATAAGTTTTAAAACCATTTGTTACTGTTCTAAATTTGACAGGATTTTTATGGAAGTTAGGTGTTGAAAATATGTATGGAAACTTAATCTTATGAATGGAAACACACAATTTTCTATATATAGCAATAATTCGATTATTAATTTTTTTATCCGACAAGTCCAATCTCTTAAAAGATTCAATGTTTAGAAAGTGTTCATTAATCATATTATTCTAAAAATATTTACAAATTATAGCATAATTACCAGGCACTTTGTCTATGTATATATATATATATATATAGCAGTAAGTAATTCAAAAGAAGACTAATAAATCACAAGAATCCTAAGATCAGACCGGAAGAACCAAGAACATGGAACCATGACAAACCAAAAAAGAGAAATGTAGCTAGAGGGGAAAACTATTATGATTTCTCGAGCTGTCACTGGTTTAGGACAGTGAAACAGGATTAAACAATTTTGTGAGATCTCAACCTTCTCCTGCAGCAGAAATTTTTTCTACACAATAGCTCCAAGTATAAACTAAGGCAAAAGCCTAAAACCCACGTGGGTGAATATAACAGCAATAGAATAGAAATTGCAATATTAAATTACCATAGGAATCCGGGAGAAATAGACAAATATAAATATGTATAAACAAAAATATTTGCAAGAGAGGTTAATAATGAATATAACCATAATTAACAATAATGTAAATGAGCAAAAAAACTCTAATCTTACCTGATGTATACAGATTGCAAAAAATGTATTCAACAAAATTAAGTTTATTAGAGTGCATTATATATATATATATATATATATATAATGCACTCTAATAAACTTAATTTTGCTGAATACATTTTTTTTAAAATTCGTACTGTTAGTTCACACTCTCCTTATATTTATTTATTGATATATATGTATCTTGTTCAAATTTTCAATCGTTAATAAAATACTTTTTATTCATCTACTCAAGATCAAATACATTTTTTGAAACTTGTAGAGGATGCCACTTGATGTTAATACAGTTTTTTCATATATTTAATCATTAATTAAATTTAAAAAATGAATAAATAATAACAAACAAAACTATAGACACACAGCACATATAGAAAGGAAAATCGTTTGTTGTCCCTGTAGCGCAGTGGATAGCGCGTTGGACTTCTAATTCAAAGGTCATGGGCTCGAATCTCACCGGGATGGCCTAATTCTTACGAATGTGATTTCTTTCTGCAAAACATTTTTATTGGAATAATCAAATGTAATTTATGAATAAAAATAGTAAGACACAAACAAAAATAATAGTACTACACCCTATATAGAAAGGAAAATGGAAAATCGCTTTCTATTTTGCCACTTATGTAATATTATGATTCTGTCATATGTATATACATATTTATATTAATCGTAATTATTTAATAATAAATTATAGTTTGAAAAAAAACTAAAAAACACGCTTTTATACTGAATCGAACTAAAAAGTAAAAAAAAAAAAAATTTCTTAATAAAGAATAAAATTATTAACGAGAAAATGAATGTCATTGTGTTAAAAGCATGAGGTGCTTTGAACTACTTTTTAACACTAATTCAGCTTTTCGGAATAGAAGTTATAAATTATAACAATTGATACATTTATAGAACACCCCACGCTTTTACCCCAATCACATTCATGTTCTCGTTAATAATTTTATTCTTTATTAAGAATTATTTTTTTTTTTACTTTTTAGTTCGATTCAGTATAAAAGCGTGTTTTTTAGTTTTTTTTCAAACTATAATTTATTTTTCATTTTTTAGTTCGAACTACAATAAAAGCGTGTTTTTTGCTTTTTTAAACTATCATTTATTCATTGTTGATTTTATCCTTGAGTTTGATATTTGAAGCTGGAATTACGTGGCTGTGGAATTAGTCTTGCTCTTCAATGGATATTAATTAACGGGTCTGAAGTATATTTATTCTCTCCGTTTACGAGGCCTCGGATCGTTATATTAGATTCCGTCTCTTTTGAACAGGTCAAACAAATAAAAGTGTGTAAAAAAGAAAAAGTTCGAATTACAAAATTTTTTAATGTATCATGTTTTTTTACAGATTAAATATTATAAAATTCCTCCTATTTATTTTCTTTTTTCCCATTTTCATGCATTGTCATCCACTTCCGAGCTATAGTCCGAATTTCAAGTCTCTAGCGCCTCGTAAAGTCACACAGTTTAAAATAAATTACAAAATTCCACCCGGATAGACATTAAAGAAAGCGAGTTATTAAAAACATGGTAATATTAAGTGTCAATCGTTTTTTCACCTTTTAAACGTGTTCCTTTCATGTTAATTCATATCATCATTTCTATGTGTATTGCTTTATAAAAATAAAAAATATTTAGCAGTTAGAACGCAAATTATTTTTTTTTCACATGCTCGAGCCTTTTTTTTAATTTTTATTTTCAGAAAAATGTTTATATTATGGTTAGTAATTGCTAACACACACCCACCCTCCACTTTCTCAGATATAGAACACATCTTTTGTTTGTTTTATTTCTTTTAACCGCAAGTGGATTTTATACTTGCATATATAATTAGCGTTAAATTCAAAACACTTTAGGGTTACACCTTATTCTTTTAGTCGCCAAATCTGGAAATGATGTAGAAAATTAGTCGCCTTGTCTGAAAATGGTATATGGAACTATATATATATAGTCCCCAAATTTAAAAATGATATATGCAATAAGTCGCCAAATCTGGACTTGATATATGGATTTGTCGTCAAATCTGATTATCCTTATTCCTGACGATCCTGAAAAGGACAATGGAACAAAATTATGAAATTATTGTATTGTCATCGGTTCTTGACAAGTGTGCGAAATTTCGAATGAATCCGATCTTTTTAAGTGGGTAAAAATCGAGTTCTAAGATTCCGTTACATGCAAGTTAAACTTATAAAAGCGTGTTAAAAAGGTAGTAAAATAAAACTTTTCTTTCTTGACCTCAGTAGGAATTGATTTATTTACATTTACTATTTTTTTTACATTACTTGTTCAATATCTTTTTATTCGAATTTCTTTTGACTCGAGAAAATATATTTCAGTCCCTTAAGCTTCATGTTAAACGATTTTCACTGCAGTTTAATTAATCTTACATTTAATTTAATTCCATAATAACAAATTCATGGAAAGTAGATGATTTATTTTGTTCTCTCTTTGCTTCGAATTTTAGAAAGTTTTGACGCAAGTATTATTTCTATTGTTCTTTAACTTAATTTTTTTCACGTTATCAAATATAAATTAATATAAATGCTATGAAATTTCTTTTTCACATCATAATTGGCGCCTTTTTCAAGATATTGCAATAGAATGTTTCATGTTCTCGAATTACTAATCTGAGAGAGGCAGTATTCATAAACGGGACTTCAGTCAAGTAACGTGGGCGACATTTGAATTGGCTCCTAACTACCACGTCAAGCCGATGTGAAGACTTTGATTCCCAACAGATTTCTCTATACAGCAGTCTTCAGTGGCACTGGGGTTCGAACTCTTGACTCGATGACACCGTCCATAATCTAATGACCATAATGCTACTACGGCCACATTACTTATGAGAAGAAACAAACAAAGTAAATACGAATCTATCAAATGAAAAAGGCGCTATTTATCGACGAAAGAATAAAATGACTTTTTAACACGCTTTTATAAGTTTCACTTGCATGTAACGGAATCTTAAAACTCGATTTTTACCCACTTAAAAGATGGGATTCATTCGAAATTTCGCAAGGAAAAATTTGTCAAGGACCGATGACAAAACAATAATTTCATAATTTTGTTCCATTGTCCTTTTCAGGATCGTCAGGAATAAGGATAATCAGATATGGCGACAAATCCATATATCAAGTCCAGATTTGACGACTTATTGCATATATCATTTTTAAATTTCGCGACTAGATCCATATACCATTTTCAGACATGGCGACTAATTTCCTACATCATTTCCAGATTTGGCGACTAAAAGAATAAGGTGTAACCCTAAAGTGTTTTGAATTTAACGCTAATCATATGTGCAAGTATAAAATACACTTGCGGTTAAAAGAAATAAAATAAACAAAAGAAGTGTTCTGTATCTGAGAAAGTGGAGGGTGGGTTGTAGTAGCAATTTCTAACCATAATATAAACATTTTTCTGAAAATGAAAATAAAAAAAGACTCGAGCATGTGAAAAAAATTAATTTGCGTTCTAACTGCTAAATATTTTTTATTTTTATAAAGCAATACATTTAGAAATGATGATACGAATTAACATGAAAGGAACACGTTTAAAAGGTGAAAAAACGATTGACACTTAATATTACCATGTTTTTAATAACTCGATTTCTTTAATGTCTATCCGGGTGGAATTTTGTAATTGATTTTAAACTGTGTGACTTTCCGAGGAGCTAGAGACTTGAAATTCGGACTATAGCTCGAAAGTGGATGACAATGCATGAAAATGTGAAAAAAGAAAACAAAAACAAAAAAGAGGAATTTTATAATATTTAATCCGTACAAAAACATGATACATTAAAAATATTTGTAATTCGAACTTTTTCTTCTTTACACACTTTTATTTGTTTGACCTGTTCAAAAGAGACGGAATCTATTATAACGATCTGAGGCCTAGTAAACGGAGAGAATAAATACACTTCAGACCCGTTAATTAATATCCATTGAAGAGCAAGACTAATTCCACAGCCACGTAATTCCAGCTTCAAATATCAAACTCAAGGATAAATTCAACAATGAATAAATTATAGTTTAAAAAACTAAAAAACACGCTTTTATTGTAGTTCGAACTAAAAAAGGAAAAATAAATTATAGTTTGAATAAAAACTAAAAAACACGCTTTTATACTGAATCAAACTAAAAAGTAAAAAAAAATAATTCTTAATAAAGAATAAAATGATTAACGAGGAAACGAATGGCATTGGGGTAAAAGCGTGGGGTGTTCTATAAATGTATCAATTGTTATAATTTCTAACTTCTATTCCGAATAGCTGAATTAGTGTAAAAATAATGTAGTACAAAGCACCCCACACTTTTACCCCAATGGCATTCGTTTTCTCGTTAATCATTTTATTCTTTATTAAGAATTTTTTTTTTTTACTTTTCAGTATAAAAGCGTGTTTTTTAGTTTTTTTTTCAAACTATAATTTATTTCAATAATTCTTTTTATGAAAAATAATTTTTAAAAGTGGCAAGAATATAAACATAAAGGATAACAGTACATCTAAATTATGAAAGTATAATTAGAAGATGTTGTTACTTCAAGTTTTAAACGAATATTTTAAGCGATTATGTTTTAATTCAAATAGGTTGAACATAAATAAAGTTTTTTTTTAAGAATCTCCCGATTTCAGTTCTTCATTAAAACATTTTTAAAGTATAATAAAAAATAGTTCAGAGAGAAAGAGAGAGACAGATAAAATATGAAACTACTATTACAAATAAAATCAATAGTTAAAATTGTTTTTATTTTATAACTAAATAAATTCCCCACTGATATTTTTACTATCCTGTATAAAATCATTCATCGAACATACTTCATTCTTTTAAATATATAATGAACAAAAGTAAATTTCGGATTTTTTTATGAGAAGGTATTTATTTATACACTATCTACCAATAAATAATTGGATACTTGTGATAAAAGAAATAAACAATATTTATATTCATATTAAATAGTTGGTATAGCTTCAACCTGAGGCAGTTATAGCCTTAAAAGCTTTCCTCAAGTTTTTTTCTTATGATTGACAATGTTATTTTCTTCCAATCGAAAAAAAAATTGGTGAAGACATGTAAGTTCTTTTTTTAATTTTGAGCGGTTGATGCACCCCTTGATTCGGTGATCGAACTTGTCCGAGAGGTTTTTGTAGGATTAAAGTATAGACTCTGAAAAGGTCAGTGCAGTTGGTTTACTCCATCATCATCATGCTAATCCATGGTAGACCTTGCAAAATGACAAGTACCGTTGTCATCCTGGAAGTAACACACAATGACCCAAACCGGGAAATTAAGACACCGTAAGAAGAAAATTTTCGTCTAGAATAGTTTAGCAAGAATCGGTGTTGAGCTTGCCCTGAATTAAGATCAAGGTCTTAGTGAATACAACGGGAAAAATCCCTAGACCGTAATTTCTCCTCATCCAAACTTTACTGTAAGCACAATGCATTCTGGCAAAACCTTTCCAGGCAAACGCCAAACCCAGACACTGTCATGCGACACAGATTGAACCTTGATTCATCTCTCTAGAGAACCTGTTTCTAATTCTCTTCGGTTCAGTTAAGAAAAATAAATTGCTTTGCAGTAGTTCAATGGAGCAGTGTGGTTGGATTTTGTAATCAAAGGTTTATTAATGGCAGCACGACCATGGAAACCAAACAAATACGTTTCCTTGTGTATGGTAATTATAGAAACAACAGTCCATGGATGCTTATTGGAACTCCTGGACTCCTGGCTTCGGTTTGGTGCAGTTTTTCCCAATTTCTTTGGTCAGTACTCTCTCTCTCTCTCTCTCATCGGTCTCTATCTCTTAGTTTCGGGGGTCTGCAGGGGTGGAATCACATTCCAACGGTCACCACTCATCTTCCACCTTTTAATCACAAAAGCCACTGTCAATTTTGGCATGTTTAACTCATTAGAAATGGTCCTTAAGAATCGGCCATTTCTATGATATTTGACAATTACTCCCTTCTTGATGTCAGATAGTTCTGAATTTCGTGGCATTTTGCATGTGATTGATGTCAGATAGTTTTGAATTTCGTGACATTTTGCATGTAATTGATGTCAGATAGTTCTGAATTTCGTGGAATTTTGCACGCGATTGATGTCAATACTGTTTCCTACACGATAAATAAGTATAGAAGGTGTGACGTAGATCAGAACTACAGGTAACCTCATTTGCATGAGTGTCCAAATACTTTTCGGAAGATAGTCTATATCACTGAAGGAATTTAATCTTTCTCTTGTGACAATGGTGTTTAAAATGCTAAAAATCTGGCAAGTGTTTAATGCAGTTCCTAATACGAAATACTGATGCAATTTTTATGGCTTATGAAATTTAGAACTGCGAACAAATAACTAATTTTAAACAAAAAAAGTTTAGAACAAATAACTAATGATAAAAGAAGCTGAAGCCATTTAAAACTGCAAGTCCTTCTTGTCAAATTATCAAAACCGTAGTATTTCATTCTTCATTTCTGCAGCCTCTAAGCAATAAATATTTCATTTTTAACTAATATTAGATACAAGTCTGTTGTTTGTTTGAAAATATTTTAATTTCACTATAAAATCATAGATATATTCTGAATATTGATCATAAATTTTAAAACAATGAGAATTGGAAAAAATCCCAATTTTTTTTACCCAGGTATACTCTTTAAATACAATATATTCACCGAATTGCAATGTTTTTTATGTTCGTTATTTTTATGAATAGTAAAATTTCTGTCGTAAAGAGATGAAGTTGGCAGTGCCATCAATAGTATCGATCAGAACTTCCCACATCCTTTTGGGTGCAATAATTATCATCTCAACGGGGTAGAATTTAGAACAGACGAACCTGAACATTAAAGAAATAAATATCGCCCATGGTGTTTTTCCTAGAACCTCATGAATACAAATTATACTCCATCCATTTTCTCTAAAATTCTGGTGAAGTAAATCTCTGAATATCGATTGAAAGTCTTTCATCGCAATCCAATAAACCGTCCTCACTTTTCATCGATATTCTTCCTTCGGGCTATTTTAGTCTGATTATTTTTGAAGTGGTCTCTCGAGAAGACTTAGATTTCTATTGGTTGACTTGCCACTTGAGGAGTTTTGAGGTTAAAAGTATGTTCACGCCTGATGTAATAATTGTGTTATTTTTCGGATAACATCAGGAAAAGAGGGAATTTGGAAAATAATTGTTAGGTAGACTTAAACATTGTTTAATTCCAGATTTAGGTGTCGAATATTATTTACGTATTTACTCTTGAAATTGTTTTGAAAAGTTGGAAATTTATTAGTGAGTAATTTTTGCTCGTTTTTGAGTTAAAAAGAACTAAACTGATTAGTACGTTTTATGTATAGAGCACACAGAAAATAGTGTTGAATAGATCGGGATTGGTGGATTTTCTCTCAAAGAGAAAAACAGTTCCTTAAGAGAGATGAAATTGATCGCAGATAAACAATCCGTCAAGTGCAGCAAAATTTCCAAAATAAATCGCAGAAGATCTTTATCCTTTCGACAGCGTTTCAACACAAAAATCAGCGTTTGAAAATGCATGCAAGCAACTTTTCTCTCGGTCGTAGCAACTGAAGTTTTCAACAGCTCAAGTAGTACGTTTCAGCGAGTGATTCCTATTTACAGGCTGCACGGAACTTTCTCGAAAGGCCCGCTTACGTCATAGATAGTGATATTAATAGATTTCTCCAGTTATTTCCAGAAGCATCCTTATGATAGCCAAGTAATTAAAAATTGTTGCCAACTCGCCAAAATTGATCACCATAAATGTTGCCAACTTGACTGCATCACCAATATTTCGCCAAGTTTTGATTTAAACGCCATTATAATGTAAGGGGCAGCTTTGCTTGTAAATATTACTTTTATCATAAAACAAATACAACAGAAAGTAATATTAATGTATTAAACATCCGGATGTAAATTATTGACACTATTTTAAGCATTATGTACACTATTTATGTAGTTGTCCACAGCACGACGTTTATTGGAAGTTAGCTATCTCTCCACCTTAATTACTCTCCCATCTTTCTTTCTTTCTCTTTTTATATATATATATATACTATATACCGGAGTGGTAAGGATTTGTGTACTTATTATCATATTTATACTATTGATGTTGTTACAGCTGTATTCAAGAGACATCCTTTTGTTGATAATACTCCTATTTTATTTAACATTTAAACGCACATGCAAACACAAATATGGACGACACGTCATTACAGCATCAACATATGCATGATACAATTACGAGACGCGCATTTTACGTGATGAGGACGAGAAGCGTGGGTGAATTTCCCAGAGAGTCTTGTTTTTTATATAAAACACAGCCCGGAAGTTCCAAAATTTACATGATTTCCGTGGAAGGATCTTGTGATTTATGGAAAGATATCGTACAATGGGATAACAAAAAGGATGATTAAAATAATCTGAGGTTTTAGTTTCTAAAAGATAAAGATACGATTACATCCCGTGAGGTGGGTCAGCAAAAAAATTATTATTTACGCGATTGTCCTGGATGTTCAGGCAAATTGAAAACCTTTTAGGATAAAATTAATGTGTATTATTACATATATTATATGTGTGGAGATGATGGCCAAATAATATAACGTCGAGTTAAGCGAAATGTACGTGCTTAGTGACAGATATGTTAGTTGACGATGCAAAAAAAAAAAGGAATGAACTTACAGTTGAATACATTGAAGATGATATGTCAGTGATGAGTAGAGCAATTGAGACTAGGATGGAGATAAACGAGCATGATTATTTGTTTTACACAGCCCGCAGTAATTCCATAACTTTTGGTCGAAACGTCTTAGGCGTAAAGTTTCGTCAATGCATCGTCTTCACAGATCTTTCACACCGGAATGAACCCGTTCTCGTGATGTCTGGGCAACAACTGGCTGTCTCATGTCTCAAACATAAGAGGCGCTGCTAAAAGGCGGGAAAAAAGGCCTACCCGACACCCCCCCCCGCACCTATATATTCATATACTATAGATAGAAGCCATAACGTTAAATGAAAAATTATATTAAGATAACATTTTAAGTCATAATAAAGTTATCCAGCCAAATGTTCCTAACGATGCATCTTCTTTTCGTGTTATAGGGACATGAAATATTTTATTAATATGTTTAATTAAGATAAATAACACGTTTTTCGTTCGGTAGATCTTTTGAATATTTGTATTTTTGATAAGGATTTTATCTAAATCTGTCGAAATAGTTTAGAAAGCTTTATTTACGAATGACGAGTAACGCATTGCATAAAATGGGAAAAAAATTTAAATACCATTTCCTTCAACAACAAATGGCTCTTTGTCACAATAAATTAAAAATTAATGAAATCGTTACAAATTCAAAAGAAATAATCAAAATTTAACTATGGTTATTTCAAGATACTTCTTCAAAAACAATTTTAGTGACATTTCTATTAAACTAAATGGCATAAATATGTTGTCGTAAGTCAGCATCAGACCATTCTCAACTCGGAATTTATAACAATCAATTTTTCTTCTTAATTGCCTATTTAGAAACAACTAGTTAACTTTCATCAAAAATATTTTAATCATATAACGCAAATAATTTTGTATCCATGCTTCTAACTATAACTCGAAATAAGTAACTAATTAAAGCTTAACTAAATTCGAACAAAAATATAATTAAAAACACTTTTCATTATTAAGCATTTCTTCGACAAACATAATAGACATACTGAAAGGAAATATTAATCAAATTAACTCATCAGCACAGCTTTTCACAAAACAGATACGAATCTTGATTAATGACTTAATATTAAATTAGGAAGTCTTTGCTGTAATGTATTGTTATTTAATGCTTAAGTATTCAAAGAAATTAATTTGAGTCATTTGGGAAAAATTAATAAATATAAAGGACGATTGCTTATTAATTATTTTCGAATGCCATGAAAATTGGAAAAAAAAATATTCTGAAATATTTTTCAGTCTTTTTTTAAAAAAATTCAATATTTTTTTTTATGGATTGTTTATAACAAAATTAATTTCGCAAATACTTTTTAAATTATAAAAATATAAACTAATGAAATGAGACAGTTAAAATATCAGGACATTTTACAGGAAGATTCTTTGTTGAAAATTCAAGAACTTTTAACTTACATATTTCTTTGAAATTCTTCATTCATGCAATTATCGTTTTTTAGAAAAGTTGTGACGGATCTATACGCGTTTCTACTAATTTTTTCTTTTTCTTTTAAGCAAAATAATTATTTTAACCAACCTTCATTGAGAAACCAAACGTGATTTATGTAAATGAGGAATATTGTATAAATTCGGTTTTCGCGAGTTGAAAGAGAGTGAAGTCAGAGGTCAAGTTAAGTTAAGTGAAGTAAAGTGAAGCAAGTGATATGTTAACGCGTAGTTGTTGACAAGCTGAAGTTGATACGTTTGATGTGGGCAAGTAGAAGTGGTTAGTGAAGATTGAAAAGCAGTGGAATTAAAGATTACAGAGTATGGAGCCATCATCATTTGATCAAGCTAAAGAAAGTGCCTGAAGTTTCCCGTGAGGGATCTGAAGCATTAAGGTGTCAGGTATCGTACTCTTGATTAAGAAAAAGCTGATTATTAGTGTGCGACATAGTTGTAAATGAGCGTATTTAAGCTGTCTTAGATTCAGTTGAGGTTCTGTAATATTATCCCCGCATTTGAGTATCTCACCTCTGCACTCTACCATTGTTTATATACCTTAATTAGAATTGTGTTGTGTCTGTTTCATATTCGTTAATAGGAATTAATAAATCAAATTAGATTGGAATAATGTCTGTGGATTGTTTAGTTCCTCCTACACATCTAGCCGAGTTTACAGATAGACAAGAGGGTTCGTTTGTAAGGGGTAACCAGAGGTTACCACAAAGTATACGCCTCAATTAGTTACCTTAAAACAATATATAAATATTTCCCCTTTTTTTGAAATCTGAGGAGACTTGAGACGACCAAAAGAAAAATATTTATATGTTTTTTTATATTATTCTTGTAATGCCGTTTACAGATGATTTGAAATTGTATTAATCTACTCGTTATCTGTCACGGATCCTCTAGCGCAGTGGTATAGTTCTTAAGTTTTCGTTCACTACAGCCCCCTTTAAATATCAGCCTGACATCGCGGACCATCCAGCTGTATACCTTTCCCTGAATCTCAACACATGGGTGAGTGGGATTTAAAGATTCCTCAATAAACCTAACACTATCCTGCTACTTATATAGATATATTTTTTTAACACTTCTGTTTATCCTTTAAGAAAACCTTACAAAATGCAAATTTTAAATAAATTACTAATGTACTGAACTGTATAAATTAACCTTTAAGCAGACGTACAATAATTGTATAATTAAGCATTCTTAAACTGTGGGGTGCGCCCCCTAATTTGTGATAGTGTGTTAACCATACTTGGGAGCACGAGCATATCAAAAAGTCCAAAATATAAGACTTTTAAAATATTATTAATTTACTGAAAGAAAGCAAAATGCGTACTGTGTATTAAAAAATAAAATACACATTTACATTGATATAAAAATACTTATAAATTCGTCAGACTGCACAATGCATTCGATAATTAATTTATCAATACTAACAAGGGGAGGGCAGGACTAAGGAAATTCATTTGGGGACGAGACATGGTATAATATTAGTACTCCCTTAGGGTGATCAACCCTAAATGTATTAGTGCCCAATGACCAGTCAACTCGGAGGAAATAGCCTTCGAAATTCCTAATTAGCTTTTATACAATTAAGTTTCAAATATCTCCAGCGACCCAATGGCACAACTGTCAAAGCTACTGCTTTCTACGCTGACGGTTAGAGTTCGAATCACGTGCTAATTAAAAAAAAAAATTATATATTAAATGATATTTTATGTAATTGTTTTGTATTTTGTAAAGTAAAATAATAACTGCTATAAAATAAATATTTATATTATATTTTATAAACATATTTTTATACAAAAAATAGTATTTATAATAAAATATATAAAAAATTATTAAATGATATTTATATGAAAATTAGTTAACAAATAATATTATAATGAAAAATACAATCTTTATATATAAAATATACGTGTCACAGTGTTTGTCCGCGAAGGACTCCGAAACTACTCAACCGATCATAATATAATTTTGCATACTGTGTGTCATTTCATCCAACTTAAAACATAGGATGGTTTTCATTTCAATTTATCACGCCATTTTTTTATTGCCGGAAATGTGAAGAATCCGGAAAAAACGTTGCCAGATTCCCGTAAGGGATGCTCATTCGGTAGTCTCGACGTTATTTCTGAATTGCGTCAAGGTCGTTCATTTTGCGTTAGCTTTCTGTTTGGAAAACGGGAAAGGTTGAGGTAGTTTTGAGTCTTGCTGCGTAGTTAAAAGGGGAATTCCCTCATACAACGCATCACAACCGATAGTTTGTTTTATTCTTAAAGATTGATTTATTGAAGAACAGTAGAATATAAGAAAAAAATATCATAAAAAAATATAAGGAAATATTCTTAAATGTATTTTTATTACATAGTATTATTTTCTTTTTGAATTTCATACTGTGAAATGAATCAATATCGTTGCGTTTAAATAAAAATTATTTTTAAAACTTTTAGTATCAGTGATTTAAAAAATAAAAAGCCAAAAACTTTTTTGAACAAACTTTAATAAAACACTCAAAATACTTAATAATTAATAATTTTTCCCGTGTGTTGAACATTTAAAAAAATCCTCGCAATTTTACTTCAAGATTTATAATAGTAGTAAAGTTTTGTAATTTGAAAAATTTCTACTTTTCTGTCTTTTTTCAACATACAACTATTTATAAAAATGCCACATTTTCGTTTCCGGAACTAAAAAATTGCAACGAAAGAATTGAAAAGTGAGTGAGTGATTTATAAATTCGTACTGTTCGCCTATTCAAGAGTTTTTGGCGACGGAACTCGAAATTTTCAACCATGGACAAGTGACTAGGACGACACCTGAGCCCTTTCACCCATCTCTCCTAATTACCACACCACACCAACGCAAGAACAGATTTCGAAAAAGGGAGTTTTAATGACATAGATAAAAAATCACTCACACCGCGCATACACACACATAAGTGCTATCGTCCTGAGGGAAACAGGAAATTCCAATGCGGATTAAGTTATTCACTCGGTAAAAGCCCTGTGACGTTTGATTCAATAATGGTAGCGTGTTTGAAATATAATTTAGTTTAATTGTCACAGCTATTATTTACATCAATATACAAGTTTCACTATGAGATGATTTTAAAGTCCAAAATAGTTTTGTGAGGGAGGGATCTTGTTGGTGTCCGTTCCAGGCGAAGTTTTCGCGCTGTTCTCCTTCTCTGCGGTTCACCGATGTCCGCGCGTCCCCTTTCACCCCACATCCGGTGGAAGCGAAATGCTACCCTCGGGTCAAAGGTTGCAGGGGCTAATTAAGACACGTCCGTCGCAGTATATTAACGACTGCAGGTGGTTTTGCACGTGTGGTCATCATTCTTCTAAAACTGACCCGGCCGTGGGAAGCAAGTCCCAGATGTCTCAAGGGGGGGGGACGCACATACGTTACAGCTTTTCCTCTCCTCTTTCAGACTTTTCGTAAGGAAAAGTTCAGGGTCGATGATGGTAACCGAGGTGACTGACCTTTGGAGTTGTCGGACAAACAGGGAAAATATTCATTTGAATAAGTGCTGTCATATTTCTGAGTTGTAATTAAATCTAATGAACTTACAATTAAATTCGAAATGCTTACCGCGAGTGAGTGTTCTTGCAAGGGAACTTACACAAATTCTAATCACGAAAGAATAATCATTACCAATATAAGAAGTATTCAAACTATTAAAAATTTAAACACTCATACACAGTACTTATTAAAATCATAATAAAAAATATGTTACTACTAGCTTTCATGGCCCGGCGTTGCACGGGCTTTTACCGAGTGCATACATATGTGCATTGATTAAAAAAACGTACAAAATGACAAATGAAATTCATAAAGTGTCTTTTTTGAAACTAAATTTTTTAAAAAAATAAAGATAATCAGTTTTATAATATTTTTTAAAAATATATGGCTAACTATGTTTTGCTCATTATTTTACACATGTGTATAAAATGTTTCACATATTCAAGAAATATTTTTTATAAGAATTCATAAAATTATTGGTAATGAATTCAGTGGTATGAAATTTTTTCTAACAGTTAAAAAAACATGATAAATGAAATTGATAATAACAGTATTCATTTATTTAATTTTTGTAACATTTAAAACTACCTTTGTATTGGAAAAAAAAAATTAAGTGGAACCATTAGCCTGTGCATAAAATATTATATTTAAAGCACAGTTTCCAGAGTGAGGGGCGAGGACCCTGTTCCACATTTCACTCCACAATACACAAAATAAGTGTTTACATAAAGAACTGTTTTAATAGTTAATTATGTGTACACTTATCTTGCATTATTAATGTCTACATTTTTAAATTTTCAAGGGTACCAGCACATCATACATTTTAAAAAAGAAATTGACTTTTGCAATTGCAGTTTTAAGAAATTGTGCATATTTTTTCAGAATCAAAAATTTATCTTTTTAAATTTCAGACTACCCTTTTTTTTTAAAGAAAAAAAGTAAAGATTATCAGTTTTATTATGTTTTTCAAAGATAATATGCAGGTATTTAATTCAAAAACTTGTTAATTATATTTTTTTCATTATTTTATACATGTAAAATATTTTTCACATGCAAGAAGCGTAATTCTCGGAATAAAGGCACGTGAGCCTTTTGTATGCCCAGTCAAAATTTCAGCATCTATTACATTGGGCATCAGTTTCCGAATCATCAAACGCGTTCCATTACACAGTCCTGCAGATGGATTTAAGTTCCTGAGCAACATAATCACGGCTCCTACTTTCAAATTAAGTATGTGTGGTGGCATTCCAGAAGGAGTTATTCCGTTGATGAAATCCAGTTGAAAATTGTTCTGTTCTTCTTGATCTTCAGAAATAATGCTGTCTGCGCTGAAATATGTAACATTCTGGCCTGGAAATCTTGCTAAAACTTGTTCGTTGATTTTCAGAGAATCCTCATTCTTGGGGCATAAAAAATAGAGTGAGGGGCAAGGACCCTGTTTCACATGTCACTCCACAGTATGCAAAATAAGTGTTTACATAAAAAACTGCACATGTCACTCCACAGTCTGCAAAATAAGTGTTTACATAAAAAACTGTTTTAATAGTCGACTATGTATACACTTATCTTACATTATTAATGCCTACATGTTTAAATTTTCAAGGGAACCAATATTTTGAAAATAAAATAGCTTTCATAATGTATTACACCGTCAACGATACACGGAAAGTTGGGGCTCAACAAACCACAAAATTTCATGCAAATATTAATGATTTATAATTTCGGAAATTAAAAGAACATTGATAAAGAAAAAGTGACATTTTTATTAATATGATATGTATGTGTGTTATAAAACCAACTGAAGAATACTCTCATCATATCCAAAATGCTTTCCAATGAACACCAAAAATCTATTTTATGCACCACGTCATCCGTCAACAATACACAGAAACTGTGTTAGATAAAAAAAGCAAAAAAGTAAGTACCATCCATCAACAATACACAGAAACTTGGGGTAAAACACACCACAAGGTCCATGAACCATTGTAGATTCGACAACTTAATGCATTTGAGAATCAAGGGCATCTTACACTGTAACGTATCACAAAAGCTTAAAGTAAAACTTTACGAAAAACAACATAATTAAAAGAACATTGATAAAGAAAAAGTGACATTTTTATTAATATGATATGTATGTGTGTTATAAAACCAACTGAAGAATACTCTCATCATATCCAAAATGCTTTCCAATGAACACCAAAAATCTATTTTATGCACCACGTCATCCGTCAACAATACACAGAAACTGTGTTAGATAAAAAAAGCAAAAAAGTAAGTACCACCCATCAACAATACACAGAAACTTGGGGTAAAACACACCACAAGGTCCATGAACCATTGTAGATTCGACAACTTAATGCATTTGAGAATCAAGGGCATCTTACACTCTAACGTATCACAAAAGCTTAAAGTAAAACTTCACGGAAAACAACATTTTTTGTAAAAACTCTATTTGAACCATTTAATTCCCCTTGTTTCTTCGTGTCGTTTACCAAAACGCGAACGTAATGCATAGATGTAGCTCTTGAGAAGGCAACATACAACATCCCATGAGAAAATACTGGCTGGGGCAAATATATTCCTACTTTTTGAAGAGTCTGTCCCTGAGATTTATTAATGGTCATAGCAAAACCAAGCCGAACTGGAAACTGTTGCCTTTGAAGTTGGAAAGGTAGATTGCTGTCAGAAGGATGAAGCGTAATTCTCGGAATAAAGGCACGTGAGCCTTTTGTATGCCCAGTCAAAATTTCAGCATCTATTACATTGGGCATCAGTTTCCGAATAATCAAACGCGTTCCATTACACAGTCCTGCAAACGCGAAAACCTTTCTCACCACATGGAAAAAATAAAACGTAAGTCATTGGATCGCAGTTAGGATTGAGAGTATTAATCCTGAACAGTTGGCGTTGTTTGGGATAAATGCAGATATCCCGGTTATTTGGTGGAATGCCATCAGAGCTTTTAAACACCATTGCAACCTCATTTGTTTTGGGAGCATTATATCTTCCTCTGTACTGGTCAGAATCAAGTCTCTTATCACTGATGTACATGGTAACGTTTTCCGACGCCTCATGTCCTTCTTCACGAATCACCTGCTGCTCCAGTTCCCACATCATTTTGTACGCAGCAGCAAAAGGGTTGACTCTTCTAATTATCTCATCAAATCTTCTCATAAGTTCCAGATTGCATTCAGAATTTTGACAACGCTCCATTCGTCGACAAGTAGCAAGTTCAGAATCCAAAACATATAACTGAGCAAATTTTTTTTCTCCTGCTTGAGCTGGATGTAAATGAGAAGTCCTGTGATAAATTTGACCATGAATTCTGAAGCAATATGCTCCTCTACCGGCAGGTGGTACAATCTGTGCGCCCATTGAAGCAAAGGACAGAGCACTGTTGTACGACCTTATGTTTTTCTTGAAATGCTCAGATAAATCATGGCTACCATCCATCAATCCTTTCATTTCTACTGGATATGTTGAAGCTTCTTCAATTATCTTCCCATTATGGCAGCAATGGGTGTAAGCTCCTCTGACATTCTTTTCTGCCCCAAAATACAAACCCCCACATTTCAGACAAACATTGCCCATTTCTCCACAGTTATTCTCTTCAACAACCGGGTAAAGAAAGGTTCTTGCGGCATAAAAAGTTTGTATCTGAAGGAAGTTTTGTTCTTCAGTGACGTTCAGACGGCGTCCTCTTGCATGCTGTGCCATGGTTGACAGTCGGTGACTTCTCTGTTCTTCCGTTTCCTCTGCTCTTCTCTCCTGGTCACGTTGTGCCATGGCTGCCAATCGGTGACTTCTCTGTTCTTCCGTTTCCTCCGCTCTTCTCTTCTGGACACGTTGTGCCATGGTTGACAGTCGGTGACTTCTCTGTTCTTCCGTTTCCTCCGCTCTTCTCTCCTGGTCACGTTGTGCCATGGCTGCCAATCGGTGACTTCTCTGTTCTTCCGTTTCCTCCGCTCTTCTCTCCTGGACACGTTGTGCCATGGTTGACAGTCGGTGACTTCTCTGTTCTTCCGTTTCCTCCGCTCTTCTCTCCTGGTCACGTTGTGCCATGGTTGACAGTCGGTGACTTCTCTGTTCTTCCGTTTCCTCCGCTCTTCTCTTCTGGACACGTTGTGCCATGGTTGACAGTCGGTGACTTCTCTGTTCTTCCGTTTCCTCCGCTCTTCTCTTCTGGACACGTTGTGCCATGGTTGACAGTCGGTGACTTCTCTGTTCTTCCGTTTCCTCCGCTCTTCTCTCCTGGACACGTTGTGCCATGGTTGACAGTCGGTGACTTCTCTGTTCTTCCGTTTCCTCCGCTCTTCTCTCCTGGTCACGTTGTGCCATGGTTGACAGTCGGTGACTTCTCTGTTCTTCCGTTTCCTCCGCTCTTCTCTTCTGGACACGTTGTGCCATGGTTGACAGTCGGTGACTTCTCTGTTCTTCCGTTTCCTCCGCTCTTCTCTCCTGGTCACGTTGTGCCATGGCTGCCAATCGGTGACTTCTCTGTTCTTCCGATTCCTCCGCTCTTCTATCCTGGTCACGTTGTACCATGGCAGCCAATCGGTGACTTCTCTGTTCTTCAGTTTCCTCCGCTCTTCTCTCCTGGTCACGTTGTGCCATGGCTGCCAATCGGTGACTTCTTTCTCCTTCAGTTTCAGTGGCTCTTCTTTTGCCTTCTCTAATTGCCTGCCTTCTACGGGCAGCATCACCTGTAATGCTTCTTTTCCGTTTAGGCATTGCAGATGAAAAACAATCAAAACAAAGCGGGGGGAAAAAACTATTTAAAACTTTAGAGCTAGACCTGATTTACAAATTGAATTAATACGATGCAATGATTTTCAACATTAAAACATGCTAAATAAATTACTACAAAATAAAGTTTCAAGCACCTATTTTTACTTTTAAGAAAGACATATACAAAAACAATTTAAAGTTTATCACTGATCTAATATTATGCAAATAAATACGTTACGTTTGAAGAATTACTTTGAAAATCTACAACAAAATTAAAATAGAAACAATCAAACAAAGTAAAAATATTAATTAAAACTTAACAGCTTAACTTTTAAAAAAGACACATACAAAATGAATTTAAAGTTTTGCACTATACTCTACAAATAAATACGTTAGGTTTGAGTAATTCCTTTGAAAATCGACAACTTAACTAAAACAGAAACAATCAAACAAAGTAAAAATATTAATTAAAACTTAAAAGGAGAGTACTTATCTTTTTTTCTTTGTCCAAGAAATGCTAAAAAAATTTTTAGCTTTTTTTTCTTTGACCATAGAAATGCAAAAAAATTTTAGAAATGGCGGTAAGCCAGAGCAGCCAGATTCACGATTGTCACATAACGATATTCACATAACGATTGAAAAATTTCGATTCACGATTACATTTAAGGGGTCTGAGGGGTGTTAAAAATTTTTTTTTTCGAATTTTCGAAAAAAATATATTTTGTTCTTCATTTTTTTCTGAACATTTTGATACTAACCACGTGACAATACTCTAAAAACTTCGAAAGTTATTCAAAAAATTGCAAACAGCAATTTAGTCATAACAACTTTTAAATGGACACATGCCACGCCCATTTATTTTTAAATTCATGCATACCATTTATTTTTTTGTTTTTAATAAGCCTCATGAAATATTTTAAGCGCTTGAGTTGATCAGAAGGAAGCCTGCAACTCAACACATTCATTCTGCTGTGTTTTGATTCTCTTGTGTTTACTTTAGTACACGTTTTTTTAAAACGCTTATCTAAAGCGAAGATTTTTGTTGTTTTATTTTGAAAAAATCGTTGGGCAATGTGCCCCAGGAAAAGATTTAGAGAAAATAAATATTTAAAGGTAAATGACTCACATGTTACAGATATGAAACATACGAAGAAGTGTGTAGAAATGAAAAGTACAAGTAAGTGTGCCGAAATGAAAAATGCTTCTAGTAAAAAACTTTCAGGAATTCTGACTTCATTAAAGTCAAATCTTGTTAAGGTAAGTGAAAACTTCAAAGAATATCGTATTTTTGATTTTATTTAAACCTTTAGCTCTATTTTGTCAGTATCATGCTGTTTAAAATGTCATAAACCATTAACAATTAATGAAAAATCCACTCGTGGTTTATGTTCGAATTTTGAAATACATTGCAAAAAATGTGGGAGTATTTGTACTTTTTCAAGCTGTGAAAACATTGGGAATAAAAATAATGCTCCAGAAATTAACAGAAGATCTATTTTAGCAATGGGATGCATAGGTCAAGGTTTAGAGTCATTAAAAACCTTTTGTTCTGTAATGAGTCTTCCTAATCCTGTTGAACAAAAATCATATGATGTTATTAATAATAAACTTTCACTTGTTATGAAGGAAGTCGCCGAAGAAAGCATGAACAGGGCAGCTGTCGAAGAAAATTCTTCGTTACCTGATAACATTTTAACGGTAAGTGGTGATGGGACCTGGAAGACGAGAGGACATTCATCGTTGATTGGAGTATGTACTCTAATGGGGCCGAAACAGGTAAGATTTTGGATAGGGAAGTGTTGTCCTCATTTTGCAAATGAAGCGACAGTTATAAAGGGGTAAAGTTTGGTATCAAGTACAATAAATGGAAAAGAGCGCATAAGATTTCGCGTAGAAAAAATTATTCTGGCTCTGCTGGTAAGATGGAGGTTGACGGGATGTTGAGGATTTTTAATCGATCAGAAAAGCTTCACAACCTGAAATATTCGAACTACATAGGAGATGGCGACACAAAAACATTCAATGCCCTTTCTGAAAACAATCCATACGGCTATGACCATCTTATTCAGAAAATAGAATGTGTTGGCCATGTGCAAAAGAGAATGGGTACAAGGCTTAGGAAGCTTAAATTAGTATATGGTAAGAAGAAATTATCTGATGGTAAAACTATAGGCGGTAAAGGTAGGTTAACTGATAGTTTAATTGATAAGCTTGCGCATTACTATGGTAATGCTATTCGATGCAATTCTACTAGTGTAAAGGAAATGCAGAAAGCCATTTGGGCAGTTTGGGGTCATTCTTGCAGCACCGATGATGAACCGATGCACTGATTTTTTCCTACAAATCCAAATACATAGTGTAAGTATAATGCCGCAATTAATAATAATTTACAAAATTATAAACACAAACCCTCAGTTGCGAAAGCTGTTCGAGATGTAATTAAGCCTGTATTTGCAGACTTATCTCATCTGGCACTCCTGAAGAAATGCTTAGGAGGTAAGACACAGAATCCTAATGAAAGTTTAAATTCATTAATCTGGAAGTTTTGTTCGAAGACGATTGATTCTAGCCTTCAGATTGCAGAGATTGCTGGAAATCTAGCAACCAGCATTTTTAATGATGGAAATCAAATACTTATTACTATTTTAGAGAAATTTGGCTTAAAAATTAACAAAAATGTTTGTGTGTCCCTGGCTGAACGTGACAATCGTCGAATCTTTACGTCAAGAAAGAGGAGCTCAACGTCATCGTTTGAAGCTTGGAGAGATAAAAAAATTAAAAAGAGTACAGAAATTGAGCTGTTTGAGCAACAGGAAGGCATATCCTATGATCCTGGAGCATTTTAGCATGTAAGTTTTAAAATTTATTTTCTCAAATTCAATTTAAAACTTTAAAGCCTTTTTTCTCAGTTTGTGTTTTTTTCACTTACGCGCATTGCGTTTCAAAAACTATCATACTTTGATGCATAAAACTTTACAGAATTATATAAACTCTATCATAATCTTTAAATCCTAGCTATTTATAGTATTACATATTTGTAATTTTTTGAAAAATTTCAAAAAAAAATAAATTTTTTGAAAAAAATTTTAAAAATGTACTTTTTTTATTTTTTAAAAATATTATTTTTTATTCTTTTTATATCTAATCGCTACCATCTAATAAGGATATATTTGACTTTATAAATCAACTTATTGCTAGTAATTAGAATTATTATTTCAGAAAATATCATGCGCGTCGTAAAACTTACTATTTGTTTCTTACAAAAATTTTTCTTATATTTATGTGCTTATTATTTTTAAAATTATGATTATATTTTAGACATTTTATACTTTTTTGAAGCGTTATTCCTTTATAAAAAATGTGTAAAAGAATCAAATTATTTCATTTTAACCTGAAAGAATTATTTCTAGTCGAAAATTGTTCATATTTTGTGCTCTCGAAACATTTTTAACACCCCTGAGACCCCTTAAATGTATTGTAAAAAATTTATTGATTTTTGATATTTAAAAAAAAATTAATAATAAAGAATATATAATATGAACATAGGTTTTTTTTTGCCTAAGGAATTTATGTCTATTTAACTGACTATTTCCGGGGGGAAAAAATTAAAAATCAGAAAAAAACCTTTTTCAAGGGGAAAAAAAAATACGGATATAATTTCGGGTTCATGCGTTTCTGGGAACCCTCAGACCCTTATCTGGCTAGGAAAAGTTCTGTATAGGTCTTGGTTAAGTTGCATTTTCATGCTGGATAGTATGGAGCTTAGCAATTGGATGAGTGGCGATCAGGCCGGTAGGCGGGGCTTCGAGGCGATGATCTTTGGCGGCTCGGTTTTGGAATCTGGTGGAAGAGAGAGTGTCTTCCAATTTGGAAGTAGTAGTGATGAGGATATTGGCTCAAAAAAGGCTGCCCATGGGGGTCTGAGTGTGTGTAATGATGTGTGGCGACGCAATGTCCAGTAGGAGAAAAAATTTAAGACAAGTATGAAAAAAACGACCGGCGGGTTTCTACGAGGCGGACATCATCCTTCACATTGACCGCGCACGGCAGTGCTGCAGTTACAGTCTTGAGTGTAGCGGGAGCTCTCAGCACTCCGCCACCAGACAGTTAACCAATGTTTGGCTAAATGTAAAATCGCCTATTTTAAATTATTTTAAAAAATCATTACCTTTATTTTAAGGGCGTAATTTTTACGTTAATGCTCTCAAACATCACCAACTATTTGCAAAAATAACGTACTTTGAAATAAAAAATGTACAAATTACTACTTTTTAATTTATTTCTCAGAAAAAAACATAAGTTTACGAAAATCACAAAATGTTTTTTAAAATCCGTAATTTTGAAGCAATTTTTTCAATCTTCGTATATGTTACGGATAATATTACTGTACACACGGAAAAAAGGTTTTGTGAGATTATCTTCATAAATGACGAAGTTATTCAATGTGAAGTAAACATTAAGACTACTTTTTAAAAATTCTATAAAAAAAAAGTTTTGGGAATTTTATTTTTTAAATGAATGGATCTAAAAGAGAAAGGCTTGAAGTTAATTAGTGTAGAATATCGATTTAATAACACGAAAAGTAATTCATACCCAACGATTTAGAAATAATTTTCATAAAAACGCATCTGTTTTAACACTATTTTAAAAAATTCGAAAAAAATAGAAAATATCGTTATTTTACAAAAAAAATTACAGCACTGAAAATTTACGTGGGAAAAATAAACAGAAATGAAAGCTTCTTGTTAGGAATTGTTGAAAAAGATAGAAATTACTTTGAATGATTAAAAATCAGAAAAAAACCTTTTTAAGGCAAAAATAAATAAATAAATAAATGAAAAGTACATTAAAATAACAGAGGATCATGTTAAAATAAGTATTTATCAGTAAAATTAATTTACGTGGGAAAAATAAGCAGAAACGAACAAAATGATATTCGCTAGATTCGAACCCAGACATAAGAAAGAATTAAGATACTTTGCGAAAGCGGCGCGTTAGACAACCACGCCACGCAGATTAGTAGCAGAAAAGAAAATAGGCAATAATAATGAATGGTCGGTTCAAATTGAATTTAATTTTTAATTGAGGGGATCCGTAATTTTGAAGCAATTTTTTCAATCTTTGTATATATTACGGATAATATTACTGTACACACGGAAAAAAGGTTTTGTGAGATTACCTTCATAAATGACGAAGTTATTCAATGTGAAGTAAAAATTAAGACTACTTTTTAAAAATTCTATAAAAAAAAAAGTTTTGGGAATTTTATTTTTTAAATGAATGGATCTAAAAGAGAAAGGCTTGAAGTTAATTAGTGTAGAATATCGATTTAACTTTTAGAACTCGGCAGTAGCTGAGGCAAAATTTCCCTTCCATTTGGCGCTTTCGGGTCCGAGCTGGAAATTTCTTCCCCCCATTTGAAGGTCCTGCTTGACCATTTTCGCCACAGGTGGTATTGTTAAAGTTTCCACTTTACAAAGGCAAGATGGAAGGGTTGCCAATTTTAAGTCAGCGATCTTTTAGGAGTAAGGAAAGTTACAACATTTGGCGCATTATTACATCAAAATAATATTCCCCCAAAATTCTTCATTCCCGTTTATAATTGAATGGCTTGCAAAGTTTCAAATGTATATTTTTGTTGTTGTTGGTGCCTATTTTTTTTAAGTAAATACTGAAATTATAATAGATATTTTCTAAGGTTTGATGAACAGCATTTCAGATGTACTAAGAGAGTAGAAGTTATATAAACGACATGTTGTGAACAGTAATCATCACATGAATAAATGATTATATTTATTACTTTTATTTCTTTCAATCGCAATGTCTTCAGTATTTTCTGATTGTTTAAAATATTTTACTATGAAGCAAGGTTTCATTGCTTTAGTATGAAGTAATTATTATAAAGTTTAAAAAGGGGCTTTATATAATAATTATTTGTAATAATAATAATTTGTAATTTATAATAAGTTTTGTTCACAATTTTGTAAAAAATTTTGATGTTCCAAAAAACAATAAGTAATCAGTTTGCGTTAAATAGTAAGATATTATTAGAGTTGAATATTACGTAAACTATTCTAAAAAGTTGACAATCATATCATATTACTAAAATATTTGCTCTAGAAAATGTTAAAATATTATTTAAATACACCGAATATTTAATTCAGGGCTTCTGTAATCAGAGATTTACGACAACACCCTCTGACACAACGATAGTTTAATTATAAACTCTCAATAATTTCGATGTTTGCATTTATATGTATATATGTTGTAAAATATATAAGTATTAGTCGCATGTAGTAGCATCGTATGCAACCAATTAAAGACATGTTAGGATTAAGTGCACACATTCTATCTTCGGTATAATTATTGCTGCTTATATATTCAACTACAATAATGAGAGAAAATCATGTTATAAAAATATCCTACCCATGTTTTCAAAATTATTCGACAAAATTTCCAACAGAAGGAAAAATTTTAAGAAAATGAGTGGAACATTATTATATACTAAACATTTTATTTCACTCCAAAATAAAACAGTTTATATATTTATCTACAACAATGAAACCATGTAATGAAAAATAACTCCTCAAATTTTCAAAATTGTTCGATGAAATATGTAAAAATTTTAAGAACAATATGCAGAACATTTTTCTAAACATTTTACTTTTTTAATTAACGCCATTTTAGTGCACAAAAAATAATAACAAATGTGTTCCAAACTTTTTGTGATCAATTTTATTTGATTTTTTAATAAAATCGAATTCTAAGACCTCAGAAATATGACCCTCTCACTAAACTTCCTCACCACACCAACATGAGGACTTCGGACCTCGACAGATTTGGCAGCCAGTTTTATGAATCTTTGATCTTGAAAAAAAAATATATTAATTTGTTTTTTTATTTTATTTTGCAATACTTTTTTGTTCCTAAGAGAAAGTAAGCAATGCTTTTGAAATATCTGTTTGTGAAAGTGAGTTCTACTTTTTTAAATTTTTGGCTCTTAAAAGAGCCTTTTTTTATTTTTTCATTTAATTTTTATAAAAAAAGTGTATCAGTTTTAATATTTTAAATTCTGGTGTTTTGTTTTTTATTGGTTTATGTGTTAAGAGATCTTTAAATAAATTCTGTGATAATCTTCGAAGCAGTTCTGGTCAATACAAAGAGCTACATTGCATGCCTTACAGATAACAGTGGTTCTTTTTTGTATATTTTTTTTCGCACAATAAGCGCACCTTCTTCTTTTCTTTTCGTCAAATGGCCAATGAGAAAATGTATTATCATTTGTCTTAACTTTTTTTGTTACTGAAGGCTCTACATTTTTATGGTTAATTTTTCCTATTAGAGATGTAATTAGATTCATTCTGAATTCTTTTAAACTGAATTTTGACGAAGTTTGGCATGATTTAAGTAATAGAAAAGCATTCAGAACAGCAATATCGATCAGACTAAAGAATAATTTTTTTGTCCATTTTCTGGTTCGTCTAGCAAAAGTGTAGGTGGATGCCATGCGGTCTCCTAAATCAACATATCCCATATGTTTATTGTAATCTGCTACAATTTTTGGCTTAGTTGTTGATAATTGGTCTTTTTCGCTTTCAGAAACGTCACCGTCAATTTTTTTTAAAAATCTTTTTCGTTCATCAATGATGAATTCGTTTCGGGGGCTGTGCATATTGGTCAGCATATATACCTGCCTCTTATCTTTCCAACACATAGCTGTCATTCCATTACAAAATTTCACGGCAAGATCGCCTTGTTTCATTTTACAAGGAGCAAGATTCTTTGGAAAATGTTTTCTGTTAGGTCGTACAGTTCCACAGGAGTTAATCTTTTTCTCTTTTAAAAGATCTCGATAAAGTTCCGGTGAGGAAAAGAAACTATCCATAAAGACTTTATGACCTTTACCTTTTATGCAATCTGTCATTGTATTTACAACATTATAAGTAGCAGATGTTGAAAGGTTTTCTTTTTTATCTTTACCTAGATATACTCTCATATCATAAGTATAGCCAGTGGCATCTGCAATTTTATACATTTTCAAACCCCACTGTTTGCGTTTTTTTGGAATGTATTGTTTGAAATGTATTCTTCCTTTAAATTTAATAATAACTTCATCGAAAGATACATTTTCTGTGGGATCATACACTTCTTTAAATGTTCTGTTAAAGCTATCAAAATTTTTTCGTATTTTCCATAATCTGTCGTAAGTTGGAGAATCTCTGCTTTCTTTTAAACTATTATCGGAAAAGTGTAAAAATTTTAAAATCATTAGGAAACGATCGCGGGGCATCACTTCTCTAAAAAATGGAGTTTCCACTAGATAATTAGTTGTCCAATAATCCTGTATACTATCTTTTTCGATGTGTCCCATCAGTAAAATTAAACCAAGAAATTTTAAAATTTCATTTTTATTGGTTGGTTTCCATGAAGATGCATGATTTCTTTTGTCAGATGTTTCTCCATGAAGATTAAGTACATCAAATGCATATCTATTAGTTTCTTCAACCAGAATTGATAAAATTTCATCTGTGAACATCAATTTAAAAAAATCATTTTCAGTTTTGAAATTGCTAGCATCAAATTTCAATCCAACTTTACCAGAAAATGGCAATACGTTTATCGCTTCCGAGCCTTCTACCTCTTTCCATGAGAATAAGCTTTCAACTTTCTCATCAAAATTAGCTGATACATCTAAATCAACCTCATTATTTTCGAAAATACTATTTTCGAATTCATCTTCATACTCCGAATCACTATCATCAAAATTTTCATCATCTAAATCTTTCATCAAATTCTCAATCTCAATTTGAGTTAGAAATTTTCGGGGCATTCTAAAAAATAGAAGTAACAGCAAGAGAAAAGAAAAATCTGTTGCTCGCAGACAACGTAAAATCATCGAATGAAGTATATTTTTTAAAAAAAAAGAAGTCGAAACGCGAGCGCTTGTTCCAAAACGTCGCCAATGATAAGGAATGCGCAAAATGTTGGCGAAAAATAATCCCACCCAATTATGGACAATAGAAGCAAAGTCATAAAAAGAGTCGGGGAAAATCGTAAAAGGGTGTGCTAGAAAAGGGGGGGGGAGAACTCTTGCTAGAACCTTGGTACAACGTTCGTACCAGCCCCGATGCGAGTGACAAAAAAATGTCTGGTACGACATGTGTACCGCCGATTTTAAAAGGTTAATAACACGAAAAGTAATTCATACCCAACGATTTAGAAATAATTTTCATAAAAACGCATCAGTTTTAACACTATTTTAAAAAATTCGAAAAAAATAGAAAATATCGTTATTTTACAAAAAAAATTACACCGTGTTGTGGCAAAATAAATGATCTTTCCGATTCTGTAATTATTTTTTGTCTAATTTCGACACCGAAAATTAGATGACAATTTAAATATGGTGGAAAACGTAAGATTACCGCTCGGCCGAAACGGAAGGGAAGTTCCGCCAAGTAAGCAACTGGCAGGAGTAAAACAATTCGGCGTTTTAAGGTTTTTAATTAATATCTTTTTAACTAATTACAATATCGGAATATAAATAGGCAATACGGCTTCCCCGGAAAATTCCCGATCTTTTGGTACCTTCCGCGACTTTCTGCGTGGTGCTGTTCGTGAGAAGATAGACGCACATAGATAGATAGATACATAGATACATAGATACGTTTCTTTACCTTCGAATTTTAATAGTGTAAGATAATATGCTTAAGGTACCATCTTACACATAAAACATTCTTCCCAATATCCTCATTAACGGGTAATACTAATGAATAATAAGACAGATCCATAATAAACCCAAGGTAGAACACATATTAAGCAATTCAATATTATTACATTCCATGTGTGGATCCTTTTAACATAGATATCCTTTCAAAATTAATTTCAGTATTAGTAAGAACATTATTTACCGACAATTACTAATCATTAGCAAATACACATGATTGACACCATTTATTAACTATTTACATTTAACAATATTCCACAACTAATAATCACGACAAACAAACATGACTATCAATTCCTAATCATCGATCGCTGATCTGCTGAGACTATCTGCATTTTTATGACTTTTACCCGATCGATGTACAATTCTAAAATTATATGGTTGCAATGCCAAAGCCCATCGCATTAATCTAGGGTTAGAACTAACGTTTTTATTTAACCATACTAAAGGGTTGTGGTCAGTCATAACTAAAAATGAATTTCCATCTAAATAATAATGTAACCTTTTAATTGCGAACACAATACTAGCACATTCCTTCTCGGTTGTACAATATCGTTTCTCAACATCTGAAAATTTTTTACTCAGATAAAGGATTGGGTGCTCCTCTCCTTGGTCATTTAATTGAGTTAACACCACCCCCATGCCATAATCAGATGCGTCGGTTTGAACGATAAACTCCCGTTCAAAATTTGGCGAGTACAAGACGGGCTTAACAGTTAGCTTCTTTTTTAAATCTCGGAATGCATTTTCACAGTCGGTTGTCCAATTAACCTCCCCGCGTCTTGCCTTCCCCTTCAACGCGTCTGTCAACGGTGCGGCTATTACCGAGAACTGATTTATATATCTACTGTAGTACCCCGCTAAACCAAGGAACGCTCGTATATGTGTTTTTGTACGAGGGGTAGGGAACTCAAGAACAGACTGAACTTTGACCTCGGAAGGAGTGCGGAACCCCTGACCCACCACATGACCTAAGAATTTGACATTCTGTTCTGCAAACTTACATTTCGAGGGTTTTATTGTTAATTGGGATCTCCTTATTCTTTGCAGGACTATGTCCATATGTTTAAGATGTGACTCCCACGTATCCGAAAAGATAGCGATATCGTCTAGATAAGGGACAACGAAATGCTCTAGACCGTTTAGTAATCCTGCCATGAGTTTACTAAAAAAATATGAGGCATTCTTTAATCCGAAACTCATTCTTAGGGGTCTGTAAGTACCAAAACTAGTACAAAAAGCTGCGTATCGTTGTGCAGTTTTACTCAGAGGAATTTGCCAATATCCTTTAGATAAATCTAAAATGGTAATAAATTTAGCGGAGGAGACCTGTTCTACGCGTTCTTCGATGTTGGGTAGAGGAAAGTACTCTGTTCTAATAATTCCGTTTAATTTCCGATAATCGACACAAGGTCGAGGATCCTTGCCAGGTACCTCAACTAAAATCATAGGGGACATATAATCCGATTCTCCTACCTCAATGATTCCTAATTTTAACATTCGATTAATTTCGTTTTTTAAAATTTCATTTTGTCGGTGCGACATTCGGTACGGCTTCGTTCTAATTGGCTTATCATTAATCAACTGGATCTCGTGTACAACCAGATTAGTTAAACCGGGATCATTTGAGAAACATTTAGAATGTTTATTTAGTAATTCGCGCAGCTGATTAACTTGTGTGTCTTGAAGACATTTGTTTAACTCGCTAGCCTGGATGACATCCTCGAAATCATAAATGATGGAATTGTTTTCTAAGTATGGGATTTCTAAATCCTGATCTGCGAGAGATTGGTGTGCTTCATCGGTAATTATTAAATTAACAATGTTCCGGCCTTTTATAATACGGTTTTAGCCTATTTATGTGATAGATTTAAAAGGTTTCTCGTCTGCCGGGAATTTCTATCAAATAGTTCGTTTCGGAAATTTTATTTAAAACCGTCCCAGGGCCTATCCACTGTACTGCTAATTTATTCGCTCGAGATGTAGCCAAAACAAGTACTAAATCTCCATCCTTAAATTCGCGTTTTACTGCATTTTTATCATACCAAGTTTTCCTCTTAAATTGCATCTGACTGACTACCTGTTCGTATAAAGGTTTAACATCCTCACTATTTCTTTGAGCTTCGATTAACTCTTCTCGAGTAACTTTTAGCCGCTCTAACTCCGGGACATATTCCTGCAGTTTAGGGATTAAAATTTGATCCTCTGCCTCCGGAGAAACAATTATAGCCTCATCTTCCCTTTTCCTATCGCTACAGCTATTTAACTCTATTTCTTTTCTAGCCGCTGTGATTTGAGACCTTGTCTGAACAGCATTGACTACCTCAACTGAAAGAAAATCATAGCCTAAATTTTCTTTTATTAGTTCGCCCGTTTTGTTTCCGAGCAAATACCGACCGTGTTGATTTAAATGATTACCACAAACTGCTGCTTTAGTTTGTACCGTTCCGAAGTTTCCGGAAATTTCCACGACCACCAAGGGTAAGCAAACCAATTCTGAGCTTAACGGTTGTTTTACCCAGACCTTTTCACCGGAGAAGGAAGAAGAATTAATGTATTTAGCACACACTAAATCTATTGTAGCTCCCGTATCCCTAAGTATATCTATTTCTTGACCATTCACAGAACCCTTTGTTATATATGAACTAAGAAAATCCGAGTTCCCATTTCCTTCAATATTATTGAGAGACTCCGTTGCTTTATTCCTATTTAATTTCGGGCATGCCGCCTTTATATGTCCGGGCATGTGGCAATGAAAACATTTTCGTATCACGCGTCTTTCGAAAACTCTCCCCCTATCGCCCTCAGGAATAGAAACCACTGGTTTAGGGGGAATTTCCCCGAACCTAGTCTTCTTCTCCCTAAACCCGGAAGTTGTCAAATTTCTCCCGTTCCTGCTGAATTTATCCGCGGTTTTTGAATTTATTTTCCTGACATCCTCGTAGTTGTCAAAGAGTTCGGCTATTTGAGTAGATGATTTGAGATTCGCCCAATCATCTAAGAAATGTTCTCTCATACTAGCATACGCGCGTTTTTTTATTAGGTCGACAACCATTAAATCTTTAAGGTCCTCAAACGACTCGATCTCTAGGCCGATTAGCCACTCCTCTAAATAGTTAGTCATTTCAAAGGTGAAGTCTTTCCAGGTACTATCCGATTTCTTTTGGTGTTTAACAAATCTCTGGCGAAAGACTTCCGGACTTAACTTAAATCGTTTAAGTAATAGTTTTTTAATATAGTCATAATTTTCTGCTTGTTCCTCCGGTTCGCAAGCAATGAACTGCACGATATCCAAAGGTAACAAACCTAATAAATGCCCTACCCAGTCTGTTTTTTCAATTAAAACCCTTTTAGCCTGACGTTCAAAAATCACCAAATACAAACTAATATTCTGACTGATTTGGATTAAAATCTGGGATTAATTTTCTTAAATTTACATTCGAGGTTACAGAACGGGGATTTATACAGCCGGTTGATTCATCGTTTACACTATGTCCGGATTCTATTTTAAATCTTTCTAGATCAAATTTTAATTGTAATTCCTTCTCTTTCAACGCGTGCTCCGCTAATCTCAAGGTCTCTTCCCTCTCCCTTTCCTCTTCAATTTTCCTATTTGCAATAATAGTCTCAAACAGATTTTTTACGAATTCCTCTTCGTAACCCTCACTGTTAGTGATTGCGTTTTTGATGTTAGAGACAGTCATGTTTGTCGTGACATCTACCCCTAATTCCTCTGCGAGTAATAACATATCTTGCTTTTTCCCTTTTCCGAGAAAAGCCATTTTTGAACAATATCAGCACAATATATTTGTTAAAATTCACACAATATTTACTACTCTCTAGTATCACAATAATAATGGTCCCATGCAAACACAGAAACAAACAAAGAAAAATTTTAACACAGTAAAATAATCAAAACTATCAAGAAACTTAAAAACACAATAAATCTTAAGCTAAAAGTTGCACACAATACTCGTATTTACAATTCTCTAGAACCACAATAACATTGTTCCCATGCAAGAAAAAACACTAAGTATCTCAAAATTTGTAGTAGAAATTTTAGCAAGCAACTAATACAACTCAAGAAATATAACAGTACTCACTCCTTTTGAAGTACTATCTGCTGGAACTTGGGAATACCGAAAATCCGGTTGACATTTCTTGCTTTAAAGATGATTTCAATTTTCAAAACACACACAAAAGGATTTTCTTTATTGATGGGATAGCTTATCCACTATCAAATCTCGGCCTTCTGAGTTGCTTTTCTTTTCTCTAAAGGATAGTTTTATCCTTATTTCCAAGCTAATGCGTCTTGAGTTTTTCTACGTGCAGTTTGCAGAGCTCCCGTAATAAACCAGAATCACCAAATCACCTCCTATCACGGGTCCGGTAATCTCTATTATTTTTTTATTAATCCTTAGCGCTGACACCACTTTCGTTAATGCTGTGACGTTTGATTCAATAATGGTAGCGTGTTTGAAATATAATTTAGTTTAATTGTCACAGCTATTATTTACATCAATATACAAGTTTCACTATGAGATGATTTTAAAGTCCAAAATAGTTTTGTGAGGGAGGGATCTTGTTGGTGTCCGTTCCAGGCGAAGTTTTCGCGCTGTTCTCCTTCTCTGCGGTTCACCGACGTCCACGCGTCCCCTTTCACCCCCATCCGGTGGAGGCGAAATGCTTCCCTCGGGTCAAAGGTTGCAGGGGCTAATTAAGACACATCCGTCGCAGTATATTAGCGACTGCAGGTGGTTTTGCACGTGTGGTCATCATTCTTCTAAAACTGACCCGGCCGTGGGAAGCAAGTCCCAGATGTCTCAAGGGGGGGGGGACGCACATACGTTACAGCCCGTGCAATGCCAGGCTAAGCGAAGAGGAAAGAAACAAAGAAGTAAAAATAATTTCGAAAAATTATATTGGAAGTACTGATTTTGTGAAGAGAAGGGAAAATGTTAAACGAGAAAACCATTGATACGCACTCATGGGCGTTGCACTCACATCGTACGCTTCACACCCACACAAAAGTGCTGGCGTCAGAAAGAAAGGAGGAAATTAACATGGGGATTAAGTAATACCCTAGGTAAAAGCCCGTGCAACGCCGGGCCGGGTCAGCTAGTATATTATAAATAAAATATATATAATATAACACAATCTCTCTCTTATAAAATATATTGCTATTATTATTATTAAATTAGTTATATTTTTTAATTAATATAATAAAAACAATACATGCATCTTTATATATCAATTTAATTATTTTATAATTATGTAAAATATTTAATTAAATCCTTTTTAAATAAATTAATTTAATTAAAAAAAAATAATTAAATGAATCGAAAAAAGTTGATCGCGTGACTCGAACCCATCCGCAAATTAAATATTTTTTTTTAAAAGGGATTTTTATTAAATATTTAATACAATTATAAAATAATTAAATCAATAATATATAAAAAGACATATATTATTATATTAATAAAAAATAATTAATTTAATAATAATAATAATATATTTTATGTATTATGTTATATTATATATGTATAAAATTTTATTTATAATATATTGTGTTTCACATTATAAAACTATTTGTAACTAATTTTTGTATAAAATATAATTTAATATTTTTTATAAATATTATTATAAATATTACTTATTTATATAAAAATATATTTATAAAATGTATTATAAATATTATTTATTTATATAAAAATATATTTATAAAATATAATACAAATATTTATATAATAACAGTAATTATTTTACTTTATAAAATACAAAATAATTGCATAAAATATCATTTAATGTTTAATTTTAAAAATAATTAAATGTATTGGGAAAAAAAAGTTTATCGTGCAATTCGAACCCTAACCACCCGCGTAGAAAGCAGGTGCTTTGACAATTGTGTCATTGGGTCGCTGGAGATAATTGAAACTTAATTGTACAAAAGCTAATCATGAATTTCGAAAACTATTTTCTCCAATTTGACAGGCCATTATGCGCTAATACTTTGGAGGTTGAACACCCCCTAACTGAGTTCTACTATTATACCAAGTCTCATCCCTAAATGAATTTCCTTAGTCGTGCCCTCCTTTTGCAAGTTAAGAACAAGTTTACTATTTAATAGCGATTTCCATGGGCTGGATATGTGCACAACTACATACGAAATTTAATACTTATCTTGATAATTTGCGCGGTTTATAATTAAAGTCATACTGTAGCTTTAGCGTCAGAGTACATTATTATTGTATTCAATACATTTTTATATGTGGAGGGGGTTCGATGAAAATTATGATTCAAAATTGGGTCGCAAATGCTGAAAATTTGAGAAATACTATTATAATTGGTATTTGGCAAAAGACAGCGCAGCGCCATTTATACCAAAGATGGAAGCGATCGTTATTGTATTGACGCGCTATGAATTCAGTTCTTAATCTTTGCACATATGTTTCTACTCTTTTTTGATAATATTACTTTATAGTAATGACCATGTAGTTGCAAACCATAAAAAAAAATTAAATTATAATTCTTGATCAAAATACATGTTCTAGTAGAGTTATTTCATTGAAGGCAATTTTGATGATCTAATCTAAGATGGTACACCTTTCAATTTTTTACGAGGTCTTTCAGATGTTGTAAAAGTGGAAAATCTTTATCATTGAATGAGACCTTAGTTAACCTCCTAGAAAGGCTCTTGGGCTCCTGAAGTGGTCAGCGAATCATAGTTTAAGAACGACTGTTCTAGTAATTCCTTTCACACGCGGGCGCCAAGTTAACTGAAAAGAGAGTGATGAACTCATCGGTACAATTGCTGAATTCAAAGAAACAATAAAAAATGTTTCCATTTTTAATGCATAAGTAGGCACGTGTGAAGAGCCAAGCTTCCATTATGTCCTTTTAGTTGAGTCAACTGATGGAGAGGAAGGAGATCGTGGTTCTGGGGAGCTCGAGGAGTAACGCACCAAGAAGTCCCACTTGACCACGTGGGAAAGGACCCAAAATATTTCTATTTAGAATGAGCTCTTCCTTCCTTGCTGCTTATGTGAAAGGCTCTTTAAGCTCTTATTATATTTAGCCAGTGTACCTGTTTTTCGTACAGGTGAATTAAAAATAAAACAATAGAGACTGAAGAATAAAGAAATTTTTAGTGCGTTAACTTCAAATTAATTGGAAAAATAAAGAATTTTTTAGCATATGCTCATTATAATTGCTAAATTTTATTTTTGTAGCTCTAATAGTTGAAAAAAAAAGGGACCTTTATTATTATATGTAACGACCCCTTAACTCCTATGGAGGTCGAGTTTTGAAAGCCCTCTTCTTAACTAATCTCTGCTCAGCAAAAGTAACATGCTTTACAAATTTCAAGGTCTAACATTTTATGAAATGAATTTTTTTTTACATAAACCCCCCTCGCAACCCTCCCTGAGTGTCAAAATTCGCAAAACCTTTTCTTAGTGAATCTCTATTCCATGAATCGATCATGCCAACTAAATTTCAAGTCTGTCGGTCTAATAGTTCAAAAATGGGAATATTTTATCTCTAACGCCCCTTTAGCACTTCTCAACCCCCTTCGATGTCTTTTTTTTTCAAAACCTTTTCTGTAGCGGATTTCTACTCCATGGAAGAAACATGCTACTAAATTTTATGTCTGTAGTTCTAATATTTCAAAAACGGGATTATTTTTCTGTAACGATCATTCGTAATCCCCGATTTTCACAAAAACCCTTTCTTAGCGGATGTCACACCTACTGAATTTCAAGCCTGTTCCGGAAATATTGCGATGAGTAAGTCGTTTTTTCTTCTTTGTGTAGATTTGCAAATGAGTGTTTTTAATTCTAAATGATGATCAATTGGATGCGCAATGCTCTTATTGAATACCACTATATAAATTGTATTTAAAAAGCTTAGTAAGGAACACATTCATTTGATAAATATATAAAATACAATGATTAGAAGAAAATATCTTGCATTTTTAAAATCGTAAGAATTCTACAATTTTTTTACATATTTTTGCGCTTACCTTAATATTTTTTAAATATAAATATTAAGTATATTTCTCAAAAATGAACAATGAAATGTAAATTAATAAACTTTTATATACTTATATAAAAAGACATACATACAGAGTAGAAATGCCAGAAAACTTTTGTTTAAACTTTTTATAACTACACCAGTGTTTCATAGACTTTTAATATTAGCGACCCAATTTTCAATCAAAAATTTTCATCGCCCTCCCCCCATATAATAACAACGAATTGAATGCAATCATAATGTCATTTGTTGCTAAACCTACAGTACAAACTTAATTATAAACCGTAAAAATTGTTAAGATAAGTATTACATTATGTACCTATTACTTTTAAATAGTAAATATTTTAAGTAATAACATAAGTTTTTTATGTTACTTTTCATTTTTAACTTTTTTTATTGGAACAGATTATAAGAAACATCCAACGTGTGTTTCTATTATATCAGAATGTATTGTTTTTGCTTCCTTTCAGTAAATGAATAATTTTTTATATATTTTTTTAAATAATTCTTCATCTTCGATATGTTAAGGTTGTTGTGACTTAAAGCCACCCCTTACACTACTATCTCCCTGTTTATCTGAAAATACTGCGAGATGTGTAGGCGGACTTAAATGATCAAAAGACATAATTGCAATTCAAATAGATTTATTGATTCTTATCAGTAAATACGTTTAGACACACACTAATCAATTTAAGAAAAACAACTAAGAGTGTTGTAACTAAGTGCGGGAATTACTACTAGCGGAATAACAGAATATCAACTGAATCTAGGAAAGCTTAAAAGCACACAATTACAGCTACACCACGTACGAAAAATCTCAATATCTCAAATAAATCACTGACCTTATATTTTACATCGGCTGTTCCTTCGTGACGACTTCGACCTTTTTAATGGCTGGAAGAATGGGTGAAGAATCCACGCTCTGTAATAAGGATTTTCACTGTGTTTTATCCGCTTCTCCTCGAGTACCTCCACACGTAACAGGCTATCTACGATTGTCAACAACTTCGTGCTGACGTCTCGATCTTTAATTCACTTAACTTCACTCTTCCTATAACTTCCTATCACTTAACTTCTTAACTCACGAAACCCTAACTTATATAATATATCTTATTTACATAAATCACGCCTGCCTCTCGGTGAAGATTGGTTGAAATAAATAAATTGTCTTAAGGTAAATAGAGGAGGTTAGTCAAAGACCGTATAGATCCGCCACACACTTCAAATGAACACATAGTTAATTATTAGTTAAAAAGTAAATGATACATTTTTTTGTTTGACATTTTGGACATTTTTCTAAACCTTTTAACGAAATTGAACTTTCTTTTAGCACAGAAACATATAACATACTAGCATTTCAAGCTTCAATAACAGATAAATCGCGTTTGAAATTCTGAAAGGAGCACATTTTCCCGGGAAAAATACAATACTTTCTAAACTAATAAATCAATAGATGGCTGCGAGATAGAGGAAAACTATTTGTTCGTCGAAAGAGCCATCGCTTAAACCCCCGAACTATTACTGGAAAGTGTTACAAGGGAAGCTACTTAACTACGAAGACAAAGAAATTTCTCAAAGAGATAAAAGTGAAAGTGTTTGTTCGAATTAACGGAAAGAATTTTCAAAAATGAAATTCAATTAGCTCTTGAAAAAGCGTTTTTGTTTCTGCTTCAGACATTAAAAGATAGAAATACAGAACGATGTAGAGTTACTTTAAAAATTATCGTGTCATGAAATGAAATATTTTTATAATTAATTTGTCCAGACAAAATAGCTTTAGAAATTTTTTAAAAATTTGAATTGCAAATCTGGTTTTATTATTTCAGGATGTTTTTGTACCATTTTGAGGATTGTTTAACGACCAGTAAAAGTTTATTATTTTTTTTTTGTATTTATTATTCCTATCAATTTCAGTTCCTGAAATATTTTATTGAAAAATTGGACATAAATATGTATTTTTTTAGTAAACATTGCACACTAGGTTTCCAAAAAAGGCCATTGGTGTGATAGATTTCATACTTTTTAACTATACAAGATAGCGAGAGCTATGCAAGGGACGTTTCGAAAGTAAAATAAAGTGGTTCCCGTGACATTTTGCTAAATTCAAGAGTAAAAAAAATGTCCTTTCTACAGCAAACTCAGCCATTTTGACTGCCTTGTCACATGACACGCAAACCATTGCCTACGTCACAACGTCAACGATTCTCCGCAATGCAGGGCACGGAGTTTCACCAGGGTGGTTTCTTCTAAGTGATTGAACGCTACGACAAAGTCTACAATGTCGGTT